>ML662439.1:6737418-6997947 GCA_007570785.1 Antilocapra americana
TTTTTTTTTATTATTGTTTTTGCCATACATTGTCATGATATCACCATGGGTTTACATATGCTTCCCCTCCGGGTCCCCCCTCCCTCCTCCCTCCCCCCCGGGAAATCTCGCTGCACCAGTCCCGAGCATCAATCCTGGGCTGGCGATTGATTAGACACATGACAATTAACATGCTTCAATGCCCTTCTCCCATATCATCCCACCCTTACCCTCATCCACAAAGTCCACGAGTCTATTCTATACATCTGCGTTCCTTTTGTTGTCTCCCATGTTGGGTTCTCGTTACTGTCTTTCTAAATTCCATATATATGCGTTAATATACTGTATTGTTGTTTTTGCTTCTGGCTTACTTCACTCTGGATAATGGGCTCCAGTTTCGTCCATCTGAGTAGAATTGCTTCAAATGAATTTTTTTTTAATGCTGAGTAATATTCCATTGTGTATATGTACCACTGCTTTCTTATCCATTAGTCAGTTGATGGGCATCTAGGTTGTTTCCATGTCTTAGCTATTGTAAACAATGCAGCGATGAACATTGGGGTACACGTGGCTCTTTCAATTCTGGTTTCCTTGGTGTATATGCCCAGCAGTGGGATTGCCCGGTCATATGGCAGGTCTATTTGCAGCTTTTTAAGGAACCTCCACACTGTTTTCCATAGTGGCTGTACTAGTTTGCATTCCCACCAACAGTGTAAGAGGGTTCCCTTTTCTCCACATCCTCTCCAGCATTTATTGCTTGTAGACTTTTGGATGGCAGCCATTCTAACTGGTGTAAAGTGGTACCTCATTGTGGTTTTGATTTGCATTTCTCTGATAATGAGTGATGTTGAGCATCTTTTCATGTGTTTGTTAGCCATTTTTATATCTTCTTTGGAGAAATGTCTGTTAAGTTCTTTGGCCCACTTTTTAATTGGGTTGTTTATTTTTCTAGAATGGAGCTGCAGGAGTTGTTTGTAAATTTTTGAGATTAATTGTTTGTCTGTTGCTTCATTGGCTATTATTTTCTCCCATTCTGAAGGCTGTCTTTTCACCTTGCTTATAGTTTCCTTTGTTGTGCAAAAGCTTTTAATTTTAATTAGGTCCCATTTGTTTATTCGGGTTTTTATTTCCAATATTCTGGGAGGTGGGTCATGGAGTATCCCGCTTTGGATTATAGCAGAGAGTGTTTTGCCTATGTTATCCTCTAGGAGTTTTATAGTTTCTGGTCTTATGCTTAGATCTTTAATCCATTTTGAGTTTATCTTTGTGTATGGTGTTAGAAAGTGATCTAGTTTCATTCTTTTACAAGTGGCTGTCCAGTTTTCCCAGCACCACTTGTTAAAGAGGTTGTCTTTTCTCCATTGTATATTCTTGCCTCCTTTGTCAAAGATAAGGTGTCCATAGATGCGTGGATTTATCTCTGGGCTTTCTATTCTGTTCCATTGATCTATGTTTCTGTCTTTGTGCCAGTACCATACTGTCTTAATGACTGTGGATTTGTAGTATAGCCTAAAGTCCGGGAGGTTGATTCCGCCCGTTCCATTCTTCTTTCTCAAGATTGCTTTGGCTATACGAGGTTTTTTGTATTTCCATACAAATTGAGAAATTATTTGTTCTAATTCTTTGAAGAAGACCTCTGGTAGCTTGATAGGAATTGCATTGAATCTATAGATTGCTTTAGGTAGTATACTCATTTTCACTATATTGATTCTTCCAATCCATGAGCACGGTACATTTCTCCATCTGTTTGTGTCCTCCTTGATTTCTTTCATCAGTGTTCTATAGTTTTCTATATACAAGTCTTTTGATTCTTTAGGTAGAAATACTCCTAAGTATTTTATTCTTTTTGTTTCGATGGTGAATGGAATTGTTTCCTTAATTTCTCTTTCTGATTTCTCACTGTTAGTGTATAGGAATGCCAGGGATTTCTGTGTGTTGATTTTATATCCTGAAACTTTGCTATATTCACTGATTAGCTCTAGTAATTTTCTCGTAGAGTCTTTAGGGTTTTCAATATAGAGGATCATGTCATCTGCAAACAGAGAGAGTTTTACTTCTTCTTTTCCAATCTGTATTCCTTTGATTTCTTTATCTGCTCTGATTGCTGTGGCCAAAACTTCCAAAACTATGTTGAATAGTAGTGGTGAGAGTGGGCACCCTTGTCTTGTCCCTGATTTCAGGGGGAATGCTTCCAGTTTTTCACCATTGAGGATAATGTTTGCTGTGGGTTTGTCATATATAGCTTTTATTATGTTGAGGTATGTTCCTTCTATTCCTGCTTTTTGGAGGGTTTTTATCATAAATGGATGTTGAATTTTGTCAAAGGCTTTCTCTGCATCTATTGAGATAATCATGTGATTTTTATTTTTCAATTTGTTAATGTGGTGTATTACATTGATCGATTTACGAATATTGAAGAATCCTTGCATCCCTGGGATAAAGCCTACTTGATCATGATGTATGATCTTTTTGATGTGTTGTTGGATTCTATTTGCTAGAATTTTGTTGAGGATTTTTGCATCTAAGTTCATCAGTGATATTGGCCTGTAGTTTTCTTTTTTTGTGGCATCTTTGCTGGGTTTTGGAATTAGGGTGATGGAGGCCTCATAGAATGAGTTTGGAAGTTTACCTTCGTCTGCAATTTTCTGGAAGAGTTTGAGTAGAATAGGTGTTAGCTCTTCTCTAAATTTTTGGTAGAATTCAGCTGTGAAGCCATCTGGTCCTGGGCTTTTGTTTTTTGGAAGATTTCTGATTACGGTTTCAATTTCCGTGCTTGTGATGGGTCTATTAATATTATCTATCTCTTCCTGGTTTAGTCTTGGAAAGTTATACTTTTCTAGGAATTTGTCCATTTCATCCAAATTGTCCAGTTTATTTGCATATAGTTGCTGATAATAGTCTCTTATGATCCTTTGTATTTCTGTGTTTTCTGTTGTGATCTCTCCGTTTTCATTTCTAATTCTGTTGATTTGATTCTTCTCCCTTTGTTTCTTGATGAGTCTGGCTAACGGTTTGTCAATTTTATTTATCTTCTCAAAGAACCAGCTTTTGGCTTGGTTGATTTTTGCTATGGTCACTTTTGATTCCTTTGCATTTATTTCTGCCCTGATCTTTAAGATTTCTTTCCTTCTACTAGACCTTGGCTTCTGCATCTCTTCCCTTTCTAGTTGCTTTAGGTGTAAAGTAAGGTCATTTATTTGATTTTTTTCTTGTTTCCTGAGGTGAGCTTGTATTGCTATGAACTTTCCCCTTAGCATTGCTTTCACAGTGTCCCATAGGTTTTGAGCTGTTGTGTTTTCATTTTCATTCGTTTCCATGCATAACTGAATTTCATTTTTAATTTCTTCTGCGATTTGTTGGTTATTCAGCAGTGTGTTGTTGAGCCTCCATATGTTGGAAGTTTTGAGAGGTTTTCTCCTGTAGTTGATATCTAATCTCACTGCATTGTGGTCAGAAAAGATGCTTGGGATGATTTCAATATTTTTGAATTTATCAAGGTTAGATTTATGGCCCAGGATGTGATCTATCCTGGAGAAGGTCCAGTGTGCACTTGAGAAAAAGGTGAAATTCCTTGTTTTGGGGTGGAATGACCTATAGATATCAATTAGGTCTAGTTGGTCTATTGTTTCATTTAAAGTTTGAATTTCCTTGTTACTTTTCTGTCTAGTTGATCTATCCATTGGTGTGAGTGGTGTATTAAAGTCTCCTGCTATTATTGTGTTGTTGTTGATTTCCCCTTTCATATTTGTTAGCATTTGCCTTACATATTGTGGAGCTCCTATGTTAGGTGCATAAATATTTATAATTGTTATTTCTTCTTCCTCGATTGATCCTTTGATCATTATGTAATGTCCATCTTTATCTCTTTTCACTGCCTTTATTTTAAAGTCTACTTTATCAGATATGAGTATTGCCACTCCTGCTTTCTTTTGGTCTTTATTTGCATGGAATATCTTTTTCCAGCCTTTAACTTTCAGTCTATATGTGTCCCTAGGTTTGAGGTGGGTCTCTTGTAGACAACATATATAGGGGTCTTGTTTCTGTATCCAATCGGCCAATCTTTGCCTTTTGGTTGGGGCATTCAGCCCGTTTACATTTAAGGTAATTATTGATAAGTATGATCCCGCTGCCATTTATTTTATTGTTTTGGGCTCCAGATTATCTATCCCATCGGTGTTTCCTATCTAGGAAAGATCCTTTAGCATTCGTTGGAGGGCTGGTTTGGTATTGCTGAATTCTCTCAGTTTCTGCTTGTCTGAGAAAATTTTGAATTCTCCTTCAAATTTGAATGAGATCCTTGCTGGGTAGAGTAGTCGGGGTTGTAGATTGTTTTCTTCCATGACTTTAAGTATGTTTTGCCATTCCCTTCTGGCCTGAAGCGTTTCTGTTGAGAGATCAGCTGTTATCCTTATGGGATTCCCCTTGTGAGTTATCTTTTGCTTCTCCCTTGATGCTTTTAATATTTGGTCTTTGTATTTGATATTTGCCAATTTGATTAATATGTGTCTTGGGGTGTCCCGCTTGGGGTTCATTCTATTTGGGATTCTCTGTGTTTCTTGGACCTGAGTGGCTATTTGCTTCCCCAATTTAGGGAAGTTTTCTACAATTATCTCTTCAAGAATTTTCTGATGGTCTTTTTTTTTGTCTTCTTCTTCTGGGACTCCTATGATTCGAATATTGGTGCGTTTAATATTGTCCCAGAGGTCTCTAAGATTGTCCTCATTTCTTTTAATTCTTTTTTCAGTTTTCCTTTCTGTTTCATTTATTTCTGCCATTCTGTCTTCTACCTCACTTATCCTGTCTTCTATCTCTGTTATTCTACTGTTGGTTCCCTCCAGGGTGTTTTTGATCTCATTTATTGCATTATTCATTGTATTTTGACTCTTTTTCATTTCTTCTAAGTCCTTGTTAAAGCTTACCTGCATCTTCTCAATCCTTGCCTGCAGGTTATTGAGCTGCAACTCCAACTTATTTTCCAGGTTTTGGATCATTTTCACTATCATTATTCGGAATTCTTTGTCAGGTAGACTTCCTATCTCTTCGTCTTTTGTTTGGTCTAGGGGGTATTTATCCTGTTCCTTTACTTGCTGGGTATTTCTCTGCCTTTTCATCTTGTTTATCTTGCTGTGTTGTCCCTTTATTGTGGGGATTCCTCTCTATGGGAGGGGTTGGATGCTTGGTTTGTCGAAGTTTCCTGGATGGAAAGGCTTGTGTGGTTTTCTGGTGGGTGAGTCTAGGTTTCCTCACTGTTACTCCTCACGTTGGCACTGGGTCGCCTCTCCAGATGCCCGATGTCCTCTGCCAGCATTCAGTTCCTGTTTTTTGGAGTTTGCTCGGCCTTTAAAAGTTCTTTTGGTATATTTGTTGGGGAGAGAGTGTTCTCCCCGTCCTATTCCTCCGCCATCTTAGTTTCGCTCTCTCGAGGTCCGTGACTTTTAACCTGGATACCACACTCCATAGCACAAAGATAAAGCTGCGGTTGCACTGTCATTAGCAGGCATACCTCAGCAGGTCATCTGGACAGCAGATGAAATCACTCTTATTCTCACCTCTTTTTCACACCATTCCTCTTTTTTTTCCCTTCAGATTAAAATGGCTAGATCAGAAATCTGGGTATAATCATAGAACGTTGAACAGATCACAGAATCTATAGAGTGGCCCACTGCCTCTATACCTTACTATACTAATTTAAGCAGCCACAAATAATTTTGAAAGGACCTAAAAAAAACCCGCATGTACTTTTTAACACTTCCTTTATGCAGATTCTTAAGTGGAATGGATATTTAATATTAATAATGCAGACAATTTGCTTTCTAATTTCTACCTAGCTTTGATATATATTTAATAAGCATTACCAGCTTACTTCTTGACGAAGGTGAAAAAAGCAGTACTTAAGATTAAGCTAAGGTCCATCTTTGAAGCAGTTGGTCTTTAATGTTTAAAACATGAGGAAGAGAATTTTCAATGAACAATTTCTCTTTCCTGTTGATGATTATCTGATAATCTCCTATTCATCACATAGTATCTAAATAGCCAATCAAATTTTATCATTTAAAAATGAAATAAAAAACATACATAATTAGCATTTTAAGGGGGATGCTATAGATCGACATATTTCTCTGAACTAAATTGAGTTTCTTAAAATGGGAACTTGCTTTTCAAAGTCAATGCTGTCTTAAGAAAGACTCACATTATGTTAATAAAGACCAAAGCAAACATGCATTTTACTTTGAGAAAACAGAAAGCAAGGTACAAAGGATCCTTTGTTTGAAGTGGAAACAAAAGTCTTTGCAAGTCATTTCAAAAATATTCTCCTTCATGAGCAATAAAGGATATGAGACTGATGGTGGTTCAAATTACCACTAGATGTATCAAATGCATACCACCAGATGGCATCTAAAATCAGATATCATATTCAGAGATGATGAGTTAATGACATTTGTGAAATGGAATCAAGTTCATGAATTCCAAATAGATTTTTAATATTAAAATATCCGACACTAATCATAAAATCCAAACAACTGAACAACGTAGTTTGGAACACAACCATAACATACGAATCTGAAAAGAAAGTCACTGTAAATAAAATGGTGACCTTGATATATCTTTTTAAATAAGTCATTACAAATGGTGCTGTAAGAGAAAAAGAAATGTTGACAACTAAGTTTATGTTTCCTTCATTATTACCTACAACCTTTCTTTCCACAAATCCTAATCTTACTCTATCAGAGGACTTTGTTTATTGCAAACGTAAGAAAGACAGTTCAGAGTAGAGAGCATTAAGAGAAATATTAAGAAAAGCTTATTAAAAAAATGTTTTCCTTTCACCTTCATATACGGCTCTCATGAACTTGAAGCTCAAAAACTTGATGTACAAACCTTAAATACCTTCAGGAACAGAATGAAACGATGACACTATGCCTAAAACTGCCTGGTACCTGGACCACAATGTCAAATATGAACAGAAATTAATTACAGAGGAGCATATCATACACCAAACTGGAGTCCAAAACTAACCATGTGATAACAGGAACTGAAATCTTATTCAGAATACTAAAACACAATATTGTTTCATAGAAACCTCTGAAATAGACTTGATTATCCCCTGGATGTGGGGTGTGTTGCTTGCTTTTTTCTATCATCACAAAAGCAGTAAAATCCTATTTTAAAAAATACTTTTAACTAGAAATATCATTTTCATATGATAAAAGCAACATAAAGTTGTTAACTGCTGTTAACAGTTTGCAATTTATTCTTGGATTGGATTTTTGTACTGATATATATATGTCAATGTGTGTATGTGTGTGTATATCAGTTTCCTTGGTGGCTCAGTGGGAAGGAACCCACCTGCCAATGCAGGAGATGCAGGTTTGATCCCTGGGTCGGGAAGATCCCCTGGAGAAGGAAATGGCAACGCACTCTAGTATTCTTGCCTGGGAGAGTCCATAGACAGAGGAGCCCAGTGGGCTACAGTCCATGGGGTGGCAAAGAGTTGGACACAACTTAGCTGCTCAACAGCAACAACGGATTCTATATACACCATCCAGGCTTTAATATGAGGAAAGAACACTGGACTTTTTTGAGAGGTTTCCTTTTCTTCCTTACTCAACAGCTGAGTTAGGTCTCAAACCTGTCTGTGGATTCTGCATGGCTTCACGAGGTGATGTTCACTCCATGATGCTGATGGAGAGCCTAACATAATAAAAGGAAAAGCTATGTGACACCAAAGATAAAAGCAACACCCAGGCTGAACTACCTAAAGGCCTTCTCGCAAGGAATCTGTTTTAATGTTAGCAAGATGTGTACATGAAAATATTTAATTTATACCTTAAAGAACACATTTTATATATGAAGATAATCATTTTAAATAATGCTAAAGCAGTTGTCTCAAAACTGAATATTTTTCTCATAATAATCTACTAATTAAACCACATATTCTTCTATAAAAAGCTACTTATGACCAGCTCATGGACTTATCCAGTATCTCATTTATCAAAAATCTTCCACTTCAGCCAGGAGAAAAGAACAGAGTAAAAAGAAAACTGCTATTTAAATGATGTTCTTGACAACAGAGAAACATACGCATTCACACATACGCATAAATACATACCTACTTTGCTTAAAAGGTTCCTGTGTATTTCCATTATACACACAGAATTTACTTACAAAGAATTTACTATGTGCAAATCAGCACTGTCTTTACATTAATATCAGTGTGACACAGAGAAATATTCAAAGAACCATAACATAAAATCCATGGTCTCAGATGTTAACATTTAATGGGATAATAGCCTGAAGCAACAACAAAAAATTCAGTACAACATACAGTTGACCCTTGAACAACACAGGTTTGAACCTTGAGGAGTTTTTCTTTTTCAATAAGAAATATTACAGTACCAGAGGTTGGTTGACTTTGTGGGTGCAAAACTGCATGTATATATGGGGGGCCAACTGTAAGCTATATGCACATTTTCAACTCTATAAAGGATCAGCACCCTTCAACCTCTAGTTACACAAGGGTCAGCTCTAGTTAAATGCCACGCCATATGGTAACTCCCAAGTTTAATCATTTCATGAACCCATAAAATTAATTTCTAACCCAAATAAAATAGGAATAGACACTGTCGAATTGCTTGGGTTTTAATACCAGTTCTAGGACTTTCTAGATCAATAACCTTAGATACAACACTCAAGTTCACTGAGATCTAGTTTCCTCATTGTTAAACTGGAGCTGATCACAGCACTTCCTTCATAGGATTGTGTGAAAACTCAGAGTTAAAAAGTACGGTGTCTATAACAGTGAGTGGCAAAAAAACAAGAACCTAACAAATGTCAGGCTCATAGCAAAAACAACTCATTAACTTCCTACCCCAGTGGAATATATAAAAGACAATTACCACCTATCATCACCATAGTTTCAGATACATAAAAAAAAGCATTCTCACTAAAATGAAAAAAGACAATTTAACTCTGGGCCAGAGAAAACTGTTACAGCCCAGTACCAGTCTGTGGCCAGTATGTAGGAATGTCCAGTAGAGCACAAGAAAATAAAATCATTGGAATCTAAAATTAATAGGGATACTTCAACGAGAAAATGGAATGTGAGATAAGCTGACAACACGAATATAATCTGCATTTCCTGTAGACACAGGGAAGTATGTCTACAGTTTTCTTTTAAGGTATTCAAAATGCTCTTTCCTTCCCTGGAAGCCTTTCAGTGTTGTTTGAGACAGTACTTCTCACAGACTCACAGAACTGAGAGAACAAACTTATGGTTATCAAAGGGGAAGGGAGGAGAAGAGGGATAGTTAGAGAGCTTGGTATTGACATGTACACACTGTTATATTTAAAATGCATAACCAACAAGGACCTATTGTATAGCACAGGGAACTCTGCTCAGTATTATGTAATAACCTAAATGGGAAAAGAAACTGAAAGAGAATAGATGCAGGTATATGTATCACTGAATCACTGCGCTGTACACCTGAAAGAAATACAACACTGTTCATCAAATATACTCCCATATAAAATTAAAAGTTAAAAATTTAAAAATATTTAAAAACAACTCACTACTTCTCTTAAAGTCACAGTAGTATTGATAATAATATATTTCAACCTTCGCCAAAACCATCAGAATATTAGCATTGCAAGTGATCACTGTCAGATTTTAAGCGCAATAGCCTGGGGACTTTTTATCTTCCTGTGGAAACAACCAGAGGCACTGCCTTAACGAACTGTACTTGCACAGTTTACTATTTGTGAAATGTACTGACTCATGGCAAATTGAAAATGAACAGGGTGCACTGTGTCTTCATGAAAAATATCTCTACATGTGATCATGCTGCAACTGTAATAACTATCGAATGCTTCTTCTGGATGCTGTTATATGTTTACTGATGTTAACAGATTACTACTGACTTGTACATCACACACAAATGCTGAACTCCTAAGGCTCAACTATTCTTAATATAATACTCTGGTGGCTCAGATGGTAAATAATACTATATTCATTACCACGCAATTCATTTATAGATGCTTTTGATTCCAGTTTTCCTTTATTTTTGTTTAAAAACAGACCCAGCAATAACTTTCTACAGTCAGCCCTCAAAGAGCATGTAAAGATAAACACTACAAAGTTTTTTCACTGGGAAAAACTATACAAACACTGTGTACCAACCATACTAAGCACTACTGTTTGGTCTTGACCCTTATGTTATTTTAATTTTTAATTTAAAATATAATAAATTATCATCGAGTCAAAATAATGTATTCCTTTCTTGAGAACCTTGAACAGCAAGCTTAGAATTAATATGTTTTCTGCAGTAATGAGCAAGAACAAATTCCAGTCAAATGAACTGAAATGCTTGAGTTTTCTCAACTTAATACAGAGGTAGAAGAGTGTAGAGAATAGAGTGTAAAACCTTGGCAAGAGTCATGTTGATAGATGCTTGTGTATAACAAGTTCGTCAGCTTACTAGCTATGAGACTTCAAGCCAATACTTAAACCAGTGGTTCCCACGGAGGGGTCCAAGATCAAGGAGGTCATCATGATCTGGGAACCTGTTAGATATTCAAATTCTCAGGCCCCAATCCAGAACTGGCTTCCCAGGAGGCTCAGTTGTACAGAATCTGCCTGCCAATGCAAGAGATGCAGGTTCAATCCCTGGGTTGGGAAGATCCCCTGAAGGAGAAAATGGCAACCCACTCCAGTATTCTTGCCTGGGAAATCCCATGGACAGAGGAACGTGGAGGCTAGCTCATGGGGTCTCAAAAATATGAAACAACTGAGCAACTAAACGACAACTCCAGATGCTAAATCAGAAAGTCTGGAGGTGGGACTCAGCAATCTGTGTCCTGTGACGCGTTCCAGGAGATTCTGATCCATGTTCAAGTTTTAGAAACTCAGATGTAAACTGAGACTCCCTGCTGTCATTTGTAAGATGGGTTTCCTAAGACCAACCTTGCAAAACAAGGCAGGAAAACAAACCAGAGAAAAGGACACACTCTTGCAGTGACTGTTTATCCTTTGAACATCATCTTTAAAAAAAAAAACTTTTTTAAGTCAAGGGCCCATATTAAGGGGAACACAAACATCAAAAAAACTGAGGTGCTGCTGCTGCAGGCTGGGCCTGAAATGTGCTGACCTGCCAGCAGTGGGCTGGGTACCAAAATAGGCCTCTGGCTGCAGGGCAGGCTCTAAAGATTTGGCCACTGAAATCACAAGTGGGCAAAATGCCCCAGAAGTAATATTTTATCCTCATATAAACTAAGGCCGCGTTGCGTTGATAGTGACAGATGATAGTATAAAGAGAATAAACACTGATCTTTTAGTTCTCAAAAGACACTGGATTCCTACCCCCTACTTCACTCTCCCCAGAGTAAAGACACGGGGAATTCTCCTAATTGACGTCAGCTGCTGTAAGGGAAGGAATGCCATGACCTTAAACTTGGCCACTGGTCCATTCTCACATCCAGGAACAAAGCCAGAGGGTTCTCCTGGCAACTGCCTGACATGCTAAATGGCAGGCACAGCCACGGAGGGAATCTTTTGCTGCCCTAGGGACAAATCCCCCCCTGCAGGAAACAGACAAACCAAAGAGATTAGCAGTTTGCCCAGCTGATGCTGGCGGTCCCCTCGGCCCAGAGAGCAGAAAATGAGTTCTAAATCATTTTCTTTCAAAGACCCAAGCTTCTGGTCTGCGTCTGCTTCATAAATGAGGGAAATGTTCTCTGTTAGTCAAAGAGAAAAACAGGAAAATATGAGAACTTGAAGGTGAAATGTAATAAATTGGGTTCCTGCGTAAATCATCGTACCATATTCAAGAAGTCTTTATGGATACTGATTAAGTACAAATTAATCAAACGCTTTAAGATCAATGTGAACTATTATTTTTGAAAGACCCTATAGTCAAAATCAGATCCAATTCTCCTAGCCTGCCAAAATCATTGTTGGGAAACCCTGATCAAGGATGAAAGGTTCTTGATCAACAACTCTCCCAAGAGTTCCTCCCCACTCTCTACTCATCTCATTCAGGATGCAATTCTAGTCACAGACTTGACTGTGTAACTCCTCTACTCCAAGACCCTCTCCACTCCCCAGTGCCTAAAGAACAGTAACCAGATGTTTAAGTGCTGCTCACAAGAGACTAAAATGGAACCCTGACCATCCAATCTCAGCTTCACCCCTCACTCCTACCCCTCACACCCTTCTGAGACCTTGTCTACCCACAGCAAGCCTCCACAATCATGCCTTCCTACTTTATGAAAAATAACAGTGTCTTTAATATGCTGTTTGTTGTCTCTGCTCAGAACAGACTTTGCTAGCTTTTTCACATAGTAAAATTTCACTTATCACACATGTTCCAGTACAAACATCACGTCATCTGTCAAGACTTTCTTGGCTTCCCTGCAGTCCTCGTTCTGAGTTCCCATACTAGTTTATAGGCTCCTTAATTATAATCCTTAACAGGTTTTATAGCAATTATCGATTTATGTATCTAACTCCCCAGATAGACCCCTTGAGTCTTCCAGTCAAGGACTACATACACACGTATGTACTCATGTGTTTCATCATTCACAGTTCCTAACCTTCTGAAAAAGTTCTCAATCTATATTCAGGACAGATAGGGTCCAAGCTATTTAACAGTTTCTATAACTCAGAGACATAACAATCAATGGACTCAATTAGAAAAACCTTACTCATTTAGAAGACAGAAAAATTTTTGGTTTCAAGTTAGCTCTATCTGGTTGCATATTTCAAGATTTGCTTAAAAAAAACCTTGGTCATATCCTTTCATTTAATCAGTAGTTTGATGTACATATATTTTAGCATATACCTGCTTCAGTTTTCCTGTTATATTCTGACCACTGGGAGGGCAGAGACCAGGTCTTACTCACCTGTGTATAACATATACAACCTGTACCAGGTAAATGTTTGGTAAATTGAATTCCCAAATGGGTTGTATCTTAGTTTGGCTACTATTACAAAATATCTTTGACTGGGTGGCTGAAACAACAAACACTGATTTTTCACAGTTCTGGAGGCTGGACAGTCCAAGATCAAGGTGCTGGCATATTTGGTGTTTGGTAAGGGTTCTATTCCTGGTTTGCAGACAGCCACCTTTCTACTGCATCCCCACGTGGAGGAAAGAGAGAGAGCTCTCATCTCAACAGGGCACTAACATCATCATGACGGGTCCACCCCCAGAACTCATCTGAACACAATTACTTCCCAAAGATGCCACCTTCAAAAACATCACAAAGAGGATTAGGGCTTCAACATATGATTACTGAGGGGACACAGACATTCAGCTCATAACAAGTTGCCACACAGATATTCGGCCACATTTTTTAATGATCCATTTGTATGTTTGCAAGGGAACACAGAAAACTTCAACTCAATTTAAAAAAAAAAAGAAAGATTCAAAAAGAAGGAAAATACTTTCCTTCGTAAAATGCCTCCAATATAGAAACACATACTTCAAATTAAATCTCTAGAACAGCCATCATTCCAATCAAGCAAGTTAGTTTAGAGAAAAGAGCAAAATGTGACTCATACCTCCCTTGTTTTGATCGGGAACCATAACTAATCCTCATCTCTACTCCCATGGCAAAGGTTCCTGGCTTATCTAAATCTATGGTTTAGGAGGGTAAGGTACACAGAGCTTTATCTCCTTCCCCAGGGGACACATGGGAGGAGCCAGGTTGGGACTAGGCAGTTTCCTGGTCCTTCTCCAAAATCAAAAGTACAGATTTTTAAAGGAAAAAAAAATCCTAAATAAACATAAATTTTTTATCACCTTAAAAACACTTGAATGGGAGGGAGTAAGGGAAGTTCAACAGTTTTGTAAATTTAAACATGAAAAAAATGCTAAAGGAATGAAACAGCATCCAGATTTCAAATTAATAGGACCCTAATATCTGGATTTTTCTTAAAGTGGGAGCAAACCATGCATGGTTGTTAGCACAATTCCTCTTTAAACATCTAAGAGTGAAATGTTTTTATTAATTTAAAGAAGAGGGAAAGCTGGGGAGTGGATTTTGTGCATAATTATAACATATTTGCCATTTGTTTGGTTTTGTGATGTTATATACCTGCTCCAGTTCAAGCTGAATTCCAAGCAAGAAAGTTATTGGTCAGTTTGTACCCACACCACTCACCTTATATTTTAGGAATCTGACATACGTAAGTGAGAGACCATTTCTAATACCACTTGAAAACCACCACATGGTCAGGCTTCAGGTTTTTTCTCCCTAAATTAGAAGTCCTTGCTTCTCTGTTAAGCCCTTGATTCTTTCCCTTTAATCTTTTTAAACAGATTCTCATTTATAAGCTCTAATATTTTCTTTTTTCTCCCTCTCCTCTTCTACTTCTTCCTCTTCTTCTTCTTTCTCCTCCGAATTGTTTCTTAAGGTCTCTATTTTACTTAAGTGTGGAATTCTGAACTATATAAAGAATTCACTACCCTGAAGATTCAGAAGGATAAACTATGCCTTTTATTGCATAACCCAGTATCAGTAAAGTATAACTTTATTGATTCAGTTATTCAAATAATAAATATTCTAAATATAAAAATTTAGCTGCATGTTCAGCTGTCCAGAGGAAATAAAATCTCATGATAAAATCATATATCATAAAATGTTACAAATAAATTCTAAGAAGTATCTTGAGATACAAAGGCACAGTAATTTTCTCCAATCAGTATACCCTTATTTTATTTTGCATTCCTCTGTGTTTCAGCTTGCAAGCTCATGGGTTGGAATGCAAAGCTATGAATTTAGCTTTCTGGTAAATTATATGCAAAAGAGTTTTTTTTTCCTTCTAATGGAAATATTAAAATAAATTACCCTACCACTTTTATTCCATATCTTCATATATAAGGGGGAAGATACCACTGCAATGGAATCTTTTAGAGGTTCCTTAGAATCATACCTTCATTAAGAAAAAAAAAAACACTTCTCTAGTGAAAGGTTTTTCCTTCTTGGGTTATATTTCACTAGTGATACATATTTTGTGATGTCTCCATAGCTACTTCTGTCACTATTTAAAAGACTGTATTTTTTCTCCCCCAGGGAAAGTTATACATCATTAAGTCCTGATTTCTAAAGTTCCTTCATATCTTTGTTCTGAAATTTAGCAAAATGACAGCTGCTATCTCTAGAAAAAATGACGCCCAATCTCTACTGAACATGAGGGCAGTTTGTCAATAGATTACCAGAAAGGTTCAGGGATAAAACATTACAAATTTAACTTTTACAGAATGCTATGGGTTCTCTTAAGACAGAGCCTCATCAAATAGAAGAGCTGACTGCATCCAAGGAAATATATTCCCTTAAATGCTTATTTCACATGTTTTCTTTTAGTTATAATTATCACCTTCATTACCACCTACTGGCTCATTAGTGAGTCTAACATGAAGTCTTCATTGGAAGTCACACATTATCATGTGAAATGGAGAAAAAATCATAATATTATAACATATACTATTTACCATATTATAATATATCATAATAAAATATTAAGTCATTCATTCTTACAAAAAACAAATAATCCAAATGATACAGAGATCATTTAAAGCTACTATTTTGCCATCTATTTACGGGTGGAATTTACCATCAGTCTTTTAAGGCAGCTTCTTTGCTGATGGATTCCACGCTACCGTTTAGATGTTAAAATTTTCTCATATTTTAGTATCTAAGAAAGTAAAACATATTCATATTTGTTTTATTCTTACATATCCACAGTGTCTGTAAGTCAAAGATAATAATGTATGACTGCATCTAAACACATGGAAAATGGGGATCATTGTGATGCACACAAGGTAAGTATATAGCTTGATTTATTCACCACTGGTCAACACTGACTTACCATGGGAGTCAATTTCTCCTGCTACATGGTCCCAAACACATTCATTATTTTTTTGAATTTCAAATTATAGAAATATCATGGCAAACCCAAAATAAAATGTAAATGTAAATTTCTTTGGAATAGGAATATTCAGAGGTATTATGATCAAAGAAGGTCTGGTCTGATATTCAAGAGAGGTTATCTTGCTCCAACCAGTCACCTTCAAAAATATATTTAAGACCAACAATATTAAAAGTATATGAAGGTTTGGAAGAAAGAAGCAATCAGTAGTATATATGAACTATTTCAAAGTCCTTTTTATTTATAAAAGGATAAAATCCTATGTTCAAATTTTTCCCTTTGCCAGAATGATAATAATTAAGAAGAAAATACATGCTTTTAAGCTTCTCTAAAAACAAATTTAGAGAAAATTTAGCAAACTTCGCAAAGTATAGCTGAAAAGTCTCTACTAACCGACCCTCTACATAATACTAAACTTTTTGACAAGATTTAACTTTTATGGTCTAAGATAAGCTCCACTTATGCAAAGTATGAATCTGCTCTTAAGGAGTAAAAGAACAAAAACATTCAAAAAATAGATGCATTTTCGAGGCACAGAATGCTACAGGAAGGAGAGAAATTGGGTCTTCTTCCTGAAGTTCAGTGGTTCTCAAACTTTAATGTGCATCAGGGTCACCTCCACGACTTGATGAAACAGACTGTTAGGTTTCACCCTAGAAAATCTAGAGCAGTATAGTTCTGGGGCGGGGGCCGAGATGGTATGTTTAATAAGTTTCCAGGTGATGATGATAGGGATGCTAGTCTTAGATGAACTACCACTCTAACTTAGTCACGTAACCACTCTGGAAATATTCCTATGCTTTGTCTGATCTTTCCCAATGAATATCTTGTATTCCTCATGACAGTTAGTGTTCTACTCGCAAAATATCACTTAGTTAAGGTTTTACTTCAGAACATCTCCATCATCTCTAAGCTGTACACTACTCTAGAGCATCACATCATACGGAATATTTAATACAAAAAAATAAAAATATTGTTACATATGTATAAATCTTTAGTTCCTAACGTACAGATTTGGCGGTAAATGAGCAAGATGATGAAGGTCTTTGAAGACTCAGTGGTATCTAGGACTCTTGATTTGAAGTTATAAACAGCAAGTGTGGGTTCCAAGTGGACAGCCTCCATCCTCAGGCCTTACCTGTGACTGGAGCATCAATATCCAGCAAATTTTTTTCCTGTCGAAGAATTGAAGCCCCCTCTGTTATTATTCTCAATGCGACGGTCTCTTCAAGCCTGCCCTCCTTCATGAGATGTGCCTTTAAGATATCCACACGAGGTTTCCCATCGTTATCAAACACTTCTTTTGCCGTAAGCCGGTGACTTGGAGGAAATGGGACAGCTGAAAGAGAAGAAATCAAAGGATCACGTTAGTCAAAACTCAACAATAAAAGATTCAATAATAACTACCAAAAATCCATCCCTATCACTAACCACCTATTGGAACATTTTTAAAGTTCATATTAAAATATGATCCAGGGCTATCAAGAACTAAAGACTGCCTTACTCAACTCAAGATGTAATGCGACTGCTGAAAGGAAATGTACAGTTCTTATTCATCCAGTACCTGTCTCATGCATCTAGAAGCTACTCATTGGGGGAATAACAAAAACAAGAGTTATTTGTTTGTTAGGCGAAACAGCAGAACAAAAGCAAAAGAAAAGACTTACTATCCATCTACCCATTCAATTTTGACTCAGGTAAAGATGATTCTCCACTAAAAAGCAGGCTCCTCCACTGGGATACACGGAATGAGAAACAGCCTGCCAGACCAGATTTCCAACCAGTGGGAGTCATATCCCTGAGTAAACTGACTGACTCACGGTTTAAGGAGAGAGCAAGAATCTGAGGCTGAAAAGGCAAAAACGCACCAAATACCATACAGAAAATCAGGACTTGTATGTGCATGTATGAAAGGAAACTCCTGAACAGCAGGAGGACAGTATGACATCGAGAGGAGACACTGACATTTAGGAACAGAGATTGAACCCAGGTCTTCTGCATCACAGGCAGATTCTTTATCATCTGAGCCACCAGAGAAGCCCTAAGAAAACTGTTAGAAGCATAGTCCTCCAGGCTTCTCTGTCGATAGAATTCTCCAGGCAAGAATAGTGGAGTGGGTTGCCATTCCCTTCTCTAGAGGATCTTTCCGACCCAGGCATCAAATCTGGGTCTTCCATGTTGACAGCAGATTCTTTACCATCTGAGCCACCAGAGAAGCCACATGATGTAATACCAGATCCCACTTATTGCTCAGACTTAGAGCGAAACATACTCTCTTCCAACCGTGCACCTGACTTTTTAACAGTAAGACAGTCTCTTGCAGCTACTGTCATTCTTGACATCTCTGAATATACTCATTCACTCATTCAGCCAGAGGATAGTCACTAAATTCCTACAATTTGTGCCAGAACACCCAAAGGTCCACAATCAGAGATTGTATTATAAAGGTTAATAAATGGCAAATAAGCCCTTCAGCGGGGGACACTCATTATTTCTTTATTTTACATTAAGGGTTCATTTACAGGATAACTCAGACCTATTAGAAACACTGTTTCATGTTAACTTTCACCTGCCATGTGCATTGTGCCATATGCATAAGAACTCCATAGGAAGCTCCTCTCTTAATGTTCTGGATTAAACCTAGGCCACTTACCTCCTAAAAGTGTCTCTCAAAGAAGCGAGATGGATAGTAGGCCTATGCCAAGACATTGTGTTCAATCTAACAGCACGGATTTGTTATCTAGGAGAAATTACAACTACTTAAGAGAAAAGAAAAATCAGGAAATGAACATGTACTAACGGAAGCAAGCTTGGTTTTCCTAACAATCCAAGCAAATCTATTGAACTATGCTACCCAGATGAGGTGGAAATGGCATGAGTAGAGCTTTCACAGTCAGATGAACCCGGGAGCAAACCTTGGCACAGAACACTCACCAGCTACATGACCCTGGGAAGCTAACTAACCTCCTTTGGCTTCAGTTAAGTCAGACCGACTCAGTGGACATGCATTTGAGCAAACTCCGGGAGTTGGTGATGGACAGGGAAGCCTGGTGTGCTGCAGTCCATGGGGTCGCAAAGAGTTGGACACGGCTTAGCAACTGAACAACAACAACAAGCTCACCTGTAAACTGGGGATTATGTCTATCTGAGGACTTTTATAATAACTGAAGTAAATAGTAACAGTAGTAGTTAACATTTATAGAGTGTTTTATTTTATGCCAGACAGTGTTTGGGTAATAAAGTCAGACACAACAATAAAGCTGTAAGATGAGTAAGACATAAATACAAGTGTTTATATATAAACTTATTTGGTCCCTATAACATTACTCTGGGGGAGAAACTTGAGACAAAAATCTTAAGCACCTTGCCCAAGATAATCACCTAGTGATTTATATGCAGACCCATTGAGTGTAAACTCTGGCAGTCTGATGCCAGAATACTTGTGCTAACAGCTTCACCACACTGCTTCCCAGAAAGTACTTGAGAGAGTGCTTCATAATTAAAAAGTGATGAGTAAACCACTTTCTAGAATAGAAATTCCAATGAATCCTGAGAGAGATTTCTTATAAAGATCACTTTTATTTTCAAAAATTATTTGGAATAGCTTATAGTAGAACAGGTATATAATACAAAAGCAAAAGGTGAAATAAAAGACAAAATGCACGTAGAAAAGGAATTACAAATCTAGTACAATATTTGGCTGTGCTGTGAACAATGTCTATATAGTTATGTGTACTGTGCTTAGTCGCTCAGTCCTGTCCGACTCTTTGCAACCCCATGGACTGTTGCCCTCCAGGCTCCTCTGTCCATGAGATTCCCCAGGCAAGAATAGTGGAGTGGTTTACCATGCCCTCCTCCAGGGGATCTTCCAGTCATAATGCTGTAAAAACCAATATTGATAACCTTCTTAAATATACCCATTACTAAAATGTCTGTATTATTTTGCTAAGTGTGGTAAGTCCTATTGGGTACAGAGTACAAACTATAATCAAAAGAGCAGAGGGTTTTCCCACTATATCTCTTAAGCTGTATGATTTTTTTTTCTCCAGTGTTTTGTTTTATACAGGTTTTGAATTTCTTTAATTTTTATTGTGTGTACTGAATACTGCATAGGTACTACTCTAATTTGCTTGCTCTAATTTACCACAAATAAAAGACCTGTTAATCACATTCCATAAAAAAAGAGTAAAAAAAGGCATAACATCAAAGCATAGTATAAAATAAAGAAAAAGAAAGTTCAAGAATTAAATGAAGTAGAGAAAAAAGAAAAAATGAAGTCATTAGACTTCTGGCACCTGGGGAGTATTTTGTTCATTTTGTTTCTTTGCCCTTTCTTCTTTTCTTGCCTAACAAAATGGGCAAACATTTCAACGGCCACATTTCTTTACCTGGATCTTTATATTAGGTTCGAAATTAGAAAACACCTTACCTGGTAGCTATTCAAAATTCCCCAGAGGTATCATGGGGGTAGAAATGAGGAAACTTCAAAACGACACTTGGGGTAAGACCATAAGCTGTTTTTTTCCTTTTGTTTTTCCCTAGAGAGTTTCTAAGGTATGAACTGGACAACTGTCAAGGTTTAAGTGACTCTGCAAAACTGTCAGGCCAGAATCATAGGGACATGGAGAGGAAGGAGGCTGACTTACTGTCAGGCTCTGGGTCTCTGTCACATACGCACTGTGCTGTGTTCAGTTGCTCAGCCGCGTCTGACTCCTCACAGCCCTGTGGACTGTAGGCCCCAGGCTCCTCTGTCGATGGCATTCTCCAAGCAAGAATACTGGAGTGAATTGCCATTTCCTACTCTAGGGGTCTTCCCGACCCAGGGGTCTAACCCATATCTCCTGTGTCTCCTGCACTGCAGGCAGATGCTTTACCATCAGCACCACCTCATATTAGTGGCTTCGCTAAACTTTAAATGGATCAAAGGTTAAACAGAGCTGAAGCATTTAAGACGGTGAGCACCCCAGGTAAGGCGTGACCTTCACGAATCAGACTTTCTCCAAGTCGCCAGGCTCTCCCAAGGCCAAGATCACTGCAGCAACAGCTGCTCTCACCTTTCACTGCATCTTACCTGCCAGTAACTGCTACTCCTAAGGTAACTGGCAAAGGTAAAGCCACCTGCACTGAGACACTGGAAACGGTTCCAAATAAACAGCAGTGAGAAAAAAGAGGGGAAAGGCCAATCAGAGGTCTCTATTTCCAACCAAATGATAGCAACAGTGATAAGATGGGCTCCTTAACCAGTTAAACAGATGGCAAGGCCTGCAGGGAACCAAGATGCAGTCAGTCAGAGAGAAGTTTTCTAGGACAGAACTAAGAGTGGGCTAATATTTGTGTATTTGTGCACCTTTTGGCTTCATAAAGAAAATATCAGCCATACAAAGGTCACATTTATTTGCTTTCTCTTCTCACCCAGCATCCTACAAACAGACCTGTGCCAAATACTGAACAAAACTTCATGGACCAAAAAGTGCAATGTGCTTAGAAAACATTTCTTCCATTGACTCAATGTATTTTCTTTGGGCTCCAAAATCACTGCAGACAGTGACTGCAGCCATGAAATTAAAAGACGCTTGTTCCTTGGAAGGAAAGCTACGACTAACCTAGACAGCGTATTAAAAAGCAGAGATATCTGTTTGCTGACAAGGGTCCTTATAGTCAAAGCTATGGTGTTTCCAGTAGTCGTGTATGGATATGAATGTTGGACCATAAAGAAGGCTGAACGCCAAAGAACCGATGCTTTTGAACTGTTGTGCTGAAGAGAACTCTTGAGAGTCCCATGGACAGCAAGGAGATCAAACCAGTACATTCTAAAGGAAATCAACCCTGAATACTCATTGGAAGGACTGGTGCTGAAGCTGAAGCTCCTATTTTGGCCACCTGATGTGGAGAGTCTACTCATTGGAAAATACTCTGATGCTGGGAAAGACCAAGGGCTGGAGGAGAAGGGGATGACAGAAAATAAGATGGTTGGATGGCATCATTCAAACATGACTCAATGGACATGAGTTTGAGCAAGATCTGGGAGATGGTGAAGAACAGGGAAGGCTTTGCAGTCCATGGGGTTGCAAAGACTCAGACATGGCTGAGAGATTGAACAACAACAACATTTGATACTACAAAATGGGATTTCCCTTTCCCTCCTTTGCTTTGAGTATGACCACAAGCTGCTTTCTTTTACACATGAGCAGCAGGCCAAGATTGGAAGAATTAAGTTTGTGCATGCTAATAAAAATTCTGAAATAACTGTTGATGTTTGGGCTGACTCCAAAACAATTTTCTCAAAATTGCCTGTTAAGAAGATGGTGTTATCAAAGACTTAGAAGCATCCTAAAAATAACCAGAAACCTTCTCAACTTTCCCTGCCTCATAATTCCCATTCAGTGTCTTTTTTGTCATTGTTGTCAAATAAAAGCAAAGTAGCTAAAATATGGAACATGTAAGTCCTTGACTGATTCCTGCCACAAATTACCAAGTCTTTAAATGCAGACAACATGCTGGACTAGGATTGTGTTCCTATGGCACTGACTGTGGAAATCTGTCAAAGACTGATTTCCAATGGATAGAATATGATATTGTCTCTTTCCTATCGGTTGATGCCACAAAAGTGCTCATCTATCTGATAGAGAATGTGTGTTCATGTGTGCTCTCAGTCATGCTCAACTCTTTGCGACCCCATGGGCTGTAGCCTGCCAGGATCCTCTGTCCAAGGCAAGAACACTGGAGCAGGTTGCCACTTCCCAGCCCAGGGATCAAGGATCAGCGTCTCCTGCATTGGCAGGCAGATTCTTTATCACTAGTGCCACCTGGGAAGCCTTCCTATCTGATAGAGAGGAAGGTTAAAAGTCTACGAACCAAAGTCACATGCATCCAGTATTGGCATCTGCATAACAATTATTGAAGGTATTGTCCATTAGGCATTCACCAGTAGAGAAACTCATTCCAAGTCAAAAGAGCCTGTAGCCAGAGTATTCCTAGCCCTGGGTTCTGGCTGACCATCTGGACCACACCCGCAGAGTCAGGGTGCCCTGAGAGTTGGGCTAGAGGTCAGTTTTAAACAGCCATGAGGTTGCCTCAGTAGCCATGGGTAATCCGTATCACTCTGTGGTAGACCCAGAGACCTGACTTTCTGTTTCTCAACTCTGAGCCTCTGTGACTGCTATAGAAGGCATTCCTACAATTTGACAAGAAGTATTCATGAGTCACTGTAATGATGACCCCTCCCTTCCCTGGGAGGTAAAGGATACCTGCCTCCTGACCTCTTCCCGGAACAGTCTTACAGACGCTGACAAGAGAGCACCGCGGCACAGGAAGACATTTAAGCAAGTCACTTTTCAAATCTTGGTTTGGCTTTAAATTTTTTGTTTGTTTCCTCAAACAAAATGACACCCAGAAATGGAAGGATACCCAAAGGAAACAAGAGCCTAAAGCGGATTGTTTGTTTCCCTTCTTCCCTATGATGGCTGTTAAAGTGTGCTCACAAAATCCTGGGGCTCTTTGGAGTAAAATTAGAAAACTCCCAATTTGACCAACTGCTGACCCCCCTCACAGTAGACATGAAGGAAATGAAGTCCAAAAGTGAGGAATAATGAACTGTCCAAGATCACAGGATTAGTCAGTGGCAAAACCAACACTACATTTAGGTCTCCTGGTCTACCTTCCAGCACTTTACCCTCCAGATCTGCTCTGTCCACTATGGAACTGACTAGCCACATGATGCCCAAACACTTGGAGAGTAGTCGGTTCAATCCAAGCAGAGCTATGAAGCTACAAGACACCCTGAATTTAGAACACTTGATACAGGGGGGGAAAGACTGTAAAATATCTCTTTTAACATTCCTATGCTGATTATATGTTTTAATAGTAAGATTTATTGGGCTACATCATAGGTCCTATTAAAATTGTTGCAAACTCTTCCTCTTTTTAATTTCACTTACTAGAATATTTAAATTGCATAAATGGCATATATTCCATTATTATTGAACAGTGATGCAGCCTTCTGAACAAGTAAATGAGAACAGGGTGAGTGGTGGAAATTATATTCTTCACTCTTTCTCCTCTTTCCACTTTTCCTGCAAAACTTCAAATGATCTCAAAAATGATTGCATGTTGGAATCGCTTTTAAAAATAAATGATGCCAGGCCCAGCCTCTGGAGCTTCTGATTTAACTTGTCTCGGGTAGGGTCAGGACAGTGGCAGGTTTTTAACAGAAGCCCGGGGATATTAATGTGATGTCCAGACTGAGATTCACTGACCTATCTATATCCTAAGGAAAGACAAACAAAACGCCAGGCAGTTTAATTCCTCCACCTAAACATATGCTCCACAATGTCAATCAGCAGCAGCAGACACAATGTCTCTCTGCAAGTACAGGCCTCTATTTCTTCTCTCTCTCTAATATGAATGTGTTCAGGAGCAACTCTGTCCCATATTTCACATGGCTACTGTCTGCACAAGGCCTGTCTAAGATACTTACGTCAGCACATGCTAAGAGAACAGCTTAAGGAGATCACACGTCACATACAACTTAAAACACACTCTCATCTGGCCTCCACAGACGGGCACTCCATTTATTCCCTCCTGGACACTGGTATATGTCACAAACTACTATTCTAATCTAACCATATCACTCAATCGATCGATTGGCCATCAAGCCTTTTAAGCACCTACTATGCACTATATTGGGCTTCCCAAGTGGCGCTAGTGGTAAAGAACCTACCTGCCAATGCAGGAGACCGGAGTTCGATCCCTGGGTCGGGAAGATCCCCTGGAGGAGGAACTGGAAACCCACTCCAATATTCCAACCTGGAAAACCCCATGGACAGAGGACCCTGGCAGGCTACAGTCCATAGCGTCCCAAAGAATCAGACACAACTGAAGTGACTTAGCAGGCGCATGCACTGTATACCATGCTAGGCAGTGACAAGGGTCAGGAGAAGTGAGCGAAGGAAAACAAACACAAGCAGAGCCAGACTCTAAAGAGTTTGCTACGCAGTATAGTCATCAGTTTTTGCTTTAGATAGATGGCAAAGTGTTACACTGCAAAACCTAAGAGCAAAATTTTCTTTACCTTAAACATATGCTTGGGTTCCTAGAAACCTTATCTATAGTCACACATTTCTTTTCTCTAAAGTATTGAATAATATCTAATTCTTTAGATGACACTTGTCTTGAAAGTAAGTAATAAAAAACAGAATATGCTAATTGTAAGATACAGTATTCCAACTACAATATACAAAAGTAGCTTCATCATCAGTAATTTAATACATGGAGTCTGATCCTACTTCTAAACAGAGTGACTGAAGTGCAAGTCACTCAGTTGTGTCTGACTCTTTGCGACCCCATGGTCTATATAGTCCATAAGATTCTCCAGGCCAGAATACTGGAGTGGGTAGCCTTTCCCTTCTTCAAGGGATCTTCTCAACCCAGGGATCAAACCCAAGTCTCTCACATTGCAGCCAGATTCTTTACCAGCTGAGCCACAAGGGAAGCCCAAACAAAATGATGGGGTACATAAAAGGAAATACTAGTGATTTTTTACTAAATTTTTTTTGGTTCTAACACAGAGCAATTAGGTTTGCTCTACATTCTTCTAGGTTTGAAAATATTCTATCAGTAAGGGGATACATATTTATAATCCATGCATAGAATGTCTATATGCAAAAACCATGTGTGGGAAAGAAACCTTAAAAATTAACCATGGCTGGTCTTTAAGAAAAACTGTAGAAAGGTATTTACTAGGTTCCTACTTATGCTACTCCTGTGGATATTCATTACTTGTTTGTTTGAAAGCCTATGGCTATTGGTGATGGTGGCTGTTCAGTCGCTAAATTGTGTCCGACTCTTTGAGACCTCATGGATTGCAGTCTGTCAGGCTCCTCCGTTCATATGGGATTTCTCAGGCAAGGCTACTGGAGCTGGTTGCCATTTCTCTCTCCAGGGGATCTTTCAGACCCAGGGATCAAACCTGCTTCTCCTGCTTGGCAGGAAGATTCTTCACCAAGGATACCCATTATGGATATCAATGCCCATCAAATTAAAATATGCTTGTCCATCTCAAGTACGGTTGACTATTAATCTTGTAAACAGAAACATGGGGCCCCACTTAAGCTAAAAAAATTCACATAGGTTTATAAATAAAACTTCAATTTATTAACTTATTGTTGTTGTATTTTTTTTCCCACTGCTATGACGACCTCGTTTATCCTTAGCAGTTACCTCTTCACCCATCCTCTCTAAATACTACCACACAGATCCTGAGCTTTCAAATGTATTCAGTGCACATGTACTGATCATTTCACTAGAAAACTGAACACCTCATTTGGTTCTCCTGAATGTTTACATGCATATAATGTATAACACACTGGTATTTTATGTAACATCCCCAAAATGTTAATAAAAGGGCACTCTGTTACTGGAGATATTTATTAAAACAAGCAATCTATTTCTCTGACTTACAAAACATATTATTATACACAGTACTTTCTGAACCCAAACCTGAAATATATTAAATGCAATTCTTTAATAAAGATCAGATATGAATTAATGCAAATAATTATTTTTTCCAACAACAAGGGATTAGCAGTTAATGAAAATGTGTACCTTAATGGTACAATCAGAAGCTCTTTTAACTGTCTGAACTTCAAACTAATTTTCCTTTAAAAATACTCATTAATATAGCCACTCCCTATCCTTTCCACATACAGGTTTTCTTCCTTTCTGGACACTACACATTCTTGAATGGGAAGACTCAAAGACATGGTCCACAGCTCGCTCCACATGAAGTCCTGGGCTGTTCTATCACAAAACCCCTTTGAGGTTGTGATATTTTGTTTAGCTCATTTAATTACTAGAAAAATTGCAAGTGGCTTACATAATGAATTATGCAATAATGATTCAACATGAAAGATTACTTAAGAGTCTTAATTTTCAAAATATCTCAACATTACGTTAAAGCTAAAATGAAATATGAGTTTTTAGTTAAAATTAAAAAGTTCTGTGCACAAGTTCTGTGATTAACATGTGGGTAAGGCCAATAATAAATTATACATGTACAAGATAAAAACAAAACTATATTTAGTGGCACTGATACATGATATTGAATGTTTAAACTAAGAATTTAAATTAAATATTTGATGTTTTAGTTTAAATATTTAAATGATATATTTTTAATATGTAAGTGAAGATGCATTGTTTTATAAGGGTTTACTCTATAGTGATCTTTTTTTGTTTGATTAGTTTTGTTTGGTCTTGATTTTAAATAAAGACAGCCATATCATTTATACCAGTAGGCACCCCAGCTATACTGAATTTTAGAACTAGATGAAACGGCTACAGCAATATTTTCACCAAGGGGTATTTATAGTAATCTCTGGACTAGTAAATTTACAGCAATGCATTAAATTCCATTCACTTGGATCCACTTACACAGAGAGCTTTTTACTTATTTATTTTTTGCCTTGAACATTTTCTTTTTCTCTGGAGATATATGTCACAGGAGGAGATAAAAATCAAGAAACAAACAAGATGCTTTAAGACAAGATGAATTTATCTCCCAACTGAGCATATCCCTATGAACACAATAATTATCCCTCAGGAATGAAGAGTATCCAGGGATCCTAAAACTTTATTTAACCCAAGACATACTTTATCATTCAGAAGTTCTCAACTCCATGGCCCAAGACATGAAATATAAGGAAGGATTTAACTTGAACTGGAGTTGAACTACTTGAATAGAAATTTGTTAATAAGTGTAAACTTCGGAAATCTGTGCATTTAAAATAGCAAACCTGAAAAACATAGTGTGTGCCTTCTTAATCTTCAATCCTAAACTTGTATTATAAAAAAAAAATCAATCTATGCCCACACACAATTCTTCCAAGCTCATTATTCAGCTGTAGATGCCCACACATTTTCTATGCCCACGTGCACCCATCTATGGTCCCCATCCCCAGGAGTTGTAAGTAGTCTACAGACATCAGAATACCTTTTTTTAAATGAATAGACTCTCTGTTCTTTGAAAGATCTTGATGAAATGGCAAATCTATGACCTAATGATATCAACTGATATAAATCCTAAGTGGCAATTTAAGGATGTTACCATGTTACCACTTCTGCGTAACTGTTTGAAAAATAATGAATTTGGCATGCAGCCTTATATCTGTGTGCCACAGTGAAGCAAAGATTGAAATACTCTACCTCAGAGTCACCCTCCAGAGAGCCAAGGGCCGAAGCTAAATTCCCTGGTTTGCCCTTAATTGCCCAGCTTTCTCGCTCTTCATCCCCTACTCCCCATGGGCTCAGTCATGAAACGCCGGGCCCTCTGGGCCTCCCAGTGTTCTCGTAATGCTTACACTGGTTGCTTCACTCTGAGGACCAGACCTGCTTTCATCCACACTCTCTGGTCTGCCTTTTCTAAGAACCACCCACTCATATGAATAATACAGAAGCATACAGGAGGTCCCGATGCTCTGTATCTCAAATATGTACTCCCCAAATCATGATCTTCACACATCTATTTAAAACCTGGAATGCTCTAGTGAATACCACCCACAACTGTACCCTCTCAAACTTCATTTTCATGTATTTCATTTATCCTTAAAATGTACTTGTCAGTTTTTATTTTAAATCAAACATGCATTTCTTAATCTATCTGATGGAGAATGTCTGATTTCATAATAAAGTTGCAACAGACTGCATTCCCTTCCTCAATAAAGAAGTACTCTTAAGAAAGATTTTCCACTCTTAAGCAGTGCATATTTTGTGCATCAAGAAAATTCTCAAATAACTAAAGATACAGACTGCTGGGACTATAATGGCAATTGCAAAACTACAGGTAACACTAAATTTCAACCTTTAATGAATCAATCATCACTATTCAAAAAAAATCAGAATAATTAAGAAGATAACAATCAAGTCCCACTGAAGGTTTAAGTCCTGTGCCCTGGCATTTGATAGATATTCAATCAATATGTTTTCGAATCAATGCAAAAATGACTTTTTTCCCTCCTTAATCACTCAGAATTTGGATAAAATTTCTGTGGCACTAGAAGTACAGATAGTCCTCAATTTACAGCAGTTCTGCATAAGATTTTTAATTTTTCAACTTTACCATGACACCAAAGATATGCATCTGGTAGAAACTGTACTTCTAATTTCGAATTTTGATCTTTCTCCAGGTAGTGATATGCAGTATAATACTACTTGACCCAGGCTCCCAGTCAGCCAAGCATTAATGATACTCTAACGACGACTCTGTTTTTCTCTCTCAGTACAGTATTCAATAAATTATGTGAGATATTCAATGTTTTGTTATAAAGATAGGCTTTATGTTAGAATATTTTGCCCAATGTAGGCTAGTGGAAGTGTTCTGACCATGTTTAAGGTAGGCGAGACTAGGCTAGGAGAAGGAAATGGCAACCCACTCCAGTACTCTTGCCTGGAGAATCCTGTGGATGGAGGAACCTGGTGGGCTGCTGTCCATAGAGTCGCAAAGAGTCGGACACGACTGAAGCAACTTAGCATGCATGCACTGGAGAAGGAAATGGCAACCCACTTCAGTATTCTTGCCTGAAGAATCCCAGGGACAGAGGAGCCTGGTGGGCTGCTGTCTATGGGGTCACACAGAGTCGGACACGACTGAAGTGACTTAGCAGCAACAGCAGCAGACTAGGCTATGATAATTAGTAGATTAGATGTATGTACTAAATAAACATTCAACTTACAGTATTTTTGACTTAGTATTGATTTATTGGATTTATTAAATAAATGATGGATTAATTCTATCATAAGTCAAAGAAGATCTGTAGTTTAAGAAGAAATGGAAAAAAATGGCTTTGTTTAGATCTAAAAGTATGTACATAATTAGAAAAAGGATAATCAATGGCCAAAATAACCCAAACTGAAAACTTTATAAAATGTGTCTTTAAAAGTCATTACAAGATTTCTTGTCATTACAAGAAAATGACCAAGAATCTCAGATGGTAGGGTGAGAGTGGACAATTCCCAAGATGAAACACACAGAGACGGCCAAAAGGGAGCAACAAAAGAAACTGGAAAGGAAAAGGGAAACAATCACTACAAAAAGTTTGAAGTGCTCAATTTTTTTTAAGTTATTTCACTTTGAAACTTTGGCCACATCGCACAGGTCACAGGATTTCCCAATGAGGGACTGAACCCCCAGCTTCAGCAGCAGCAGTTAAAATGCAGAGTCCTGACAGCTGGACTGCCAGGGAAGTCCCCAGGACTTAATGTTTTAATACTGCGTATGAGGATCATATACAAAATCTGTTGCTATTGGTAATGTAAAATTGACCCAATAATGGTAAAAACAATACCATATCAGTACAATAGTTCTTTGGTGCTTTTAAGCTCATAAAGCACTATCCTCTGGAATTTCAGGAAGCTGTTCAAATGTTTCCTTTAAAAAGAACATTTTCTAGTTTATAAGAATGCTATTAATATATATTTACTGAAGTATGTATCAGTAAAAAAAAGACTTTGTTTTCATTGTTAAACTTGAGATATCTGAGACTTACCAGGCTAACACTTCCACAGCATTTCAAAGTGTCAGAAGTAGTTCAGGACTTCTTTTCCTCTCTTTTTAGTATCTGTTTGACAAGCTATCACTACCAGTCAGAATGAATTCAAATCTTACTTGAAGACACAAATGAAAAATTTATAGTGAAATGCAGCTGTCAAGAATAGCTAAAAACTAGGTTATATAACTATTCTAAGCACATATAGAATGACAAACAGGGCAACACAATTCCCATGATATATGACTTTGGGTCATGGTTCCCTACAACAGCTCAAAAGCTTCAGTTTCACAAATGTTTCACTATCCACGTTAAGAACAATCATTTGGGCATGATGGTGAATCATTTAAGTAACACCATTAGTGCTTTTCTTAAAGTCACATATGCACAATTCACATCTGGAAGACTTATTTAGAAGCATAGTATTTTTTTTTATTATTATTATAACATCATTTAACATCATGGCTTGCCTTATATCCCTACTCAAGAAATAATCATGATTAAAGGTGCAACTACTCACAGGTTAATACAAGTGTAAGATAAAGGATATATCCAGTGCAAAGTAATCATACACATACATACACATCAAACGGTATACTAGTGTATATTACTCTAACAACTGAGTTGTATGTGTATTTTTTAAATCCCATGATACATGATAATGCTCCACTTTTCTTTGCTCTGGTTCCCATCATCTTTAGCAACCACAGTGCAATTACACACTCAGAAGCTGAGTAATCAAAAGTTGAGCTAGGCTGAGAACACCACAGCATCTGTACCCATTACTCCAAGGGAATGGAGGCATTCTCAGAATACTAAATAGAAAAAAGGATGGTGCTGGGAATGATGATATACATTCCACATTTCATAAATATCCTACTCTACATTACCAGACAATAAACTGTTACAAAGAGAAGAGGTATAATACAATTTTGAAACACTTTCATTAAATAGAATTTTAAATAATTTAAGTGTTTAAAACAGATATGTCTCAGTTCAGTTCAGTTGCTCAGTCGTGTCCGACTCTTTGCAACTCCATGGACTGCAGCATACCAGGCTTCCCTGTCCATCATCAACTCCAGGAGCTTGCTCAAACTCATGTCCATTGGAGTCAGTGATGCCATCCAATCAACTCATTCTCTGTCGTCCCCTTCTCCTCCTGCCTTCAATCTTTCCCGGCATCAGGGTCTTTTCCATATCTCAGTTATGTGATACTTTCACTTTCAATATACTATCTCCTTCCTTAATCAAAGCACATACATGAAGGTTTACCCCTGTCACTAAGTCTTATATAATTCTTTGTGACCCCAGGGACTGTAGTCCACCAGGCTCCTTTGTCCATGCACAGGATCTTCCAGGAGCTAATACTGGAGTGGGTTGCCATTTCCTTCTCCAGGGCATCTTCCCAACCCAGTGATCGAACCCCTGTCTCTGGTGTCTCTTGCATTGTAGGCAGATTCTTTACCCACTGAGCCATCAGGGAAGCCCCTCATGAAAGGATATATGTATTGTCAATTATTTTTAGGAATATAAAAGGTCCTCATTCCCCAAAATCTGCATTTAGTCATTCAGAAGGAAAGTCAAAATAGTCTTTGATTTGCTAATACTATAAAATAGATGTATTTTAAAAATGATATATAAAGTACATACAAGTGCTGAATAAAGAAAAATGTCATAAAGATTTTATCCATTACATAAATGCAAACTGACTGACTAAAAGCAACTTTTATAAGCCTGAAGTCTGAGAAAATACAGAAATCTCTAACATTGGTTTTCTAACTTTCTTCTTCAAAACTAACTGGTTAAAATCATGATTTTTGTACATCTGCACAAAGAAATGATTTCTCCTTTTGTAATGGAGACTTTGACAGTGCTAAGTGGAGTAAAAGTTAAGTTAAAAGAAAAGGAGAAAGAAAGAAAAGAACTAATTTTCCTCACTTCAGGATGAAAGGGAAATTTGAGTTCAGCACACCAAACTGCCAGGTGAGACTGTATTTTTTAAAAACATTAAAATCCTAAATAGCATGTGAATTTTACTAGAGCAGTTTCCCGTAGGTATTGTCAATGCTTATTCCCCACATAGCCAAGGGGGACCCAATTATTACTCTTACACCAAATGGTAAACAAAACAAATGATAATCAGTCACCCAACCTCTTCTGAACTCCCTTACCTCTCCTCTCTTAATTACCCTAAGGGTTTCCATGCTCAAGAGACTAAAATGTCTTCTAGAAGCAAAGACAGAATCTTGGATCTGGTTCTCCTCAAGAGGTTATTTCAGTTGCATTTTGCAAATAGGATTGATTTTTTTTTTAAGCAAATATTGTTCCCACCCCAGATACAGTTATTCAAATAACAAATTATTTGTGAATTAACACAGAATGTTGTGGCTCAGCAGAAACTATCTACTGGCCACAAGGTCTACTAACACTTCTGTATTCAAGCAATAAAGGAAGAAAATTACAGGAATTTCATTGCAATTATGTACTTATATTTATTCATACAGCAAGGACACACAATCGATAAAAACTGGTCAAGAACATGCCAAAATTATAATTTTGTAAAAATTACTAAGCAAAGAGCAGGTATCTAAAGAAAGTGAAATACTAAAAAATATGATTACTGAAAGAGAACACAGAACACAAAAACACAAAGCAAATATAAAGATACACTGTAGACGTCTACGAAACTATTCAATTATTATAAGGGAGGAAAACCAAGCTGTGTAAAGCATCAGATAAATTAAAGAGTTTATGAAACTTGAAATTTTATGGCAATGGTGAATGTCGCACATGTTTCTGGAGAGAAAATCCAGTGTTTAATAGATTCTCAAAAGGATCCCTGACCAAAGAGGCTAAGATCTCCTCCAACATAATAGCTTCCTCACCGTTACTATAGTAACCATTCTAATGAAATTCCCATTACATTCTTACCTAGATTGTTAAGACGATGATCAGACTATTGGTTTAACTCACCAGTTATCTCCCCTTAATACATCTTATCCTCAAACCCTATAATCTGGCCATATTTAATTATACAATATATATTCTAAGTATTCCATGTAATCTCATACCTTTCTTGAAGCCTTTCAGAGAGTGAGGCAAAGGAGCTAAAAGCGCAAACTCAGACTTCCCTGGCAGTCCAGTGGTTAAGACCTTGTGCAGGGGACACATGCTTGATTCCTAGTCGGGGAACTAAGATTTCATGTGCCACAAAGCACAGTCAAAAAATATAGTAAAAGCACAAACTCAGAAGCCAAAGAGCTCAGCTTACACACAGTTCCACCCACTGTATGATCTTGGGTAAGTAATTTAGCTTCTTGAGGATTAAATAGACTAACATTTATAAAGTGATCGAAACATTATTGGCATAGCAAATACTTCCTAAGTATTCCTGATGCTTAACAAATACCTTGCTCACCTTCTTAAGCATTAACTTCCTAACCACTCCTATTCAAATGTCACAATTTTGAAAAGATGCAAAGCCTACTATCTACCTAAACCTCCATACCCTTGAGAACTGAACACTTAATAAGGTGTTCTTCAATTGCCAATCACAGGGTTTTCCTTTTTTTTCAACTTTGTGTTTGCTTTGTGTTTATTTTTGCCCTAAAAACAGATAGCACTTGCAGCTTATATTAATTTTCATACTTTTAAAATCATAAAATACCTCACAAAATCATTAGAAGAGCTTTATGCTAAATTCAGTAAATGTGTACAAATCTGAAAGTATGATCTGAAGTAGATGAATTTCACCCCCTAATTTTCTAGTTGACAAAACTGAGGCTTGAAGAGAATAAGACTAGTAGTGAGAACAACAATTAAAATAACAATAAAATAATCACTAGTGCATGGTACTTCCTATATCCTAGACACCATTCTAAACACTTTATACTGAATGTTATTAACTTCATAAAAATCCTATGATATGGATACTATTAATCTAGTTTTCATATGCAAGAACTTAAGGCACAAAGAAATTAAATGACTTTACCAAGTTCACAAAGTTAATAGACTGGAGACATCAGAGCTCACACCAAGACCCCTAACTCTAGAGTTGTGCTATTAATCCTTGTTACAGTGCTCAGTAGATAAGATGTGAGTCATCCAATAGTCCAGAGCTTTCCAGATGGTGCTAGTGGTAAAGAGTTCACTTGCCAATGGAGGAGATGCAAGAGAAGTGAGTTCTACCACTGGGTCGGGAAGATCCCTAGAATAGGAAATGGCAACCCATTCCAGTATTCTTGCCTGGAAAATTCCATAGACCGAGGAGCCTGGCAGGCAACAGCCCATGGGGTCGCAATGAGTCAGACATGATTATAATCCAAAGATAATTAAAGGAAAAGCCTGAAGTCACTCCTAGTTCTCTAGATTCCCCAAAACATGCTTTCATTTTGAGTTTATTATTCCCTATCCAGAATGGATATGCACACAATCCAAAAAAAAAAAAAAAATCTGTCCAATGATTTTCTGATATACAATTCACATCTCAAAACATAATTCTCTAAATCCCAATAACATTCATCCTGAATGTGCAGTATTCTCCTCGAACATCTTAATATGTCCTTCGTTCTTCTTATCTAATTGGTCCCAACTTGAAAGAGACCAAAATACTGCAAGGAACAATTGCTTAAGTATTTAGCTTGTGAAAGGTACAAGGTCTCAGCTGTAATTTGGTTCTTGATGGGTTGTTCAAGAGGCAAGAGGTACCTCCAATGTTTCCACAGAGCACTGAACTTGGGTTCCACCCAAAAGTTTTCCATTAATGACTGTTGGCTGCCTCTCAGGCCAGCCTGTGATTTTGCTAAGGTGTGCCTCCCCAACCTTTACTCCTTAAAGAGACTAGTTAGTATAGTTGCCGTTGACAATTTTCATTAATATGGAGTCGAATCCAAGCTCTAAATGCCATTAAGTTTAGTAGTGATGAGTTCTGAAGTTTCTAATTACCTATCTTCACATTCTGGCTTTAACAGCTATGCATCCTTAAGACATCCTCGTGAAACCAGTTTCCTTACCTATAACATGGAGATATTTATATAACTCAAGAGGCTGTTGAAAGGATTAAATGAGACCATACTTGAGAAAGTGCTTCGTACAACACTTAGTGTGAAAGTATGAACTCAAAGTTAAGTATTTTTTTAAAATTATGTGCTTCGGTGAATTCCCACAGAATTTCTTTACTTCATACATCAGCGTTTGGTTTGTCACCTGAAAACTCTAATATACACTTGGCTTATTTATTTATAACTCAAAAAAAAATGTGTTTCTATCATATATGTGTCTAATAGAAAGAAACTTATCTTGGCAAGTTTGGTCCTAAGAGGCTGTCTAATCAAGAACTGAAGTCATCATTGGGTATGCATGAAATTCTTACTATGAGTTTAATGAGACTTTAGTGGAAGGTTCAGAGGAGCGATTCACATAAGAATCCCTTATGTGAATTGGGGTTCAAGAACTATTGGGCCTTCCAGGAACATCAGATTTTATGTAAACAGCATCACTTCCCAAAGACAGTTCTTGGATAATAGGTGTTTTGTTAAAGAAAGCATTTTTGGAGAAGGAAAAAAAACTCTGAAATAGTGACATGGTTAAAAGGATTTATTCAGGACAGGTTTCCTTACAGATTTGGACACGCTGTTGTGCCTGGTAACTATCTAGCAGGGAGATCAGTCATGCTTCAACTTTCAATTTTTTTCCTATAAAACCATCTTCTTGACATATATGCTTTGTCAAAACCTACTATAACCAAATAACCAGTTTAACTATTTTGACAAAGTGAATCAGTTCACACAACCATGAATGTTTAATAATAGAGAGTATCAGTAAAACGGGCCAGAAATTTTAATCAAAATTATAAACATGTTAACTTAAGCTCAGGATATACTGTATTTATCTAACAATTTCAAAAAAAAGTGTAAAATTTGCTTATTTCTGATGTCTACTTGCTCATATATGCACCATACTGAACAGTATGACAGTGCAATAAAAGTATCTTTTAGCTTATAATGTACAGTGTTTACTTAACAGTAATGATGACTGTCATATAATAATGATTTAAGTCCAGAGTTGAAGATACTAAATGTTATAAGGTTATCTTAAATCAAGAATAGATAAACAAATTCCAATACTTTATCTCAGTTCAGAACCAATCTTTTTTATAATTTTATTCATTTATTTATTTTTGGCTGTGCTGGGTCTTGGGTCTTCCTTGCTGTTTGGGCTCTCTAGTTACACTGTGTGAGACTCTCTTGTTGCAGAGCACTAGCTGTAGAGCGTGAGAGCCTCACCGGGCTCAAGAGCACAGACTCAAAAGCTGTGGTGCTCTGCCTTAGTTGCTCTGCAGCATGTGGGATCTTCCGGGATCAGGGATCTAATCAGTATCTCCTGCACTGGCAGGCGGATTCTTTACTACTGAACCAGCCAGGAAGCCCTAGCTGTCCTAATTAAACTGTTCTTAATGTGATAATTTGGAACAAAGAACTATTTATTTATGATTTTCAACTTTAAAAAAGTATCAAACATTAAAACAATACATAATGCCACTCAGAAAAGTGTATTGATGTAAATATACTTTCCGGGTGGCCAATGCAGGAGACAAAAAAGAAACTGTGGGTTCGATCCCTGGGTCAGGAAGATTCCCAGGAGGAGGGCATGGCAACCCGTTCCAGTTCTCTTGCCTGGAGAATCCCATGGACAGAGGAGCCTGGTGGGCTACAGTCCATGGGGTCATAAAGAGTCAGACACGACAAGCGACTTAGCACGCATGCGCATGCTTTAGAGCAGAGAGACTGATGTAAGTAGGCAGCAAAATCACCTGTGAAAGCTAACCGAAATAACCAGGGATCAAATGCAAACAGACAAACTGTGCTGTCAAAGTTTCATTTCGATAAACCCTTACTTCATAGAAATCCAATTCATTGGCACATGATTCAGTGCACACCTACAATTAGCCAGAGCAAATTTCCTCCTAGCTGTTTCCTTCATTTTTGTTCACATTAATATAATTGCTTAGCTAAAATACAAGAGAAGAATGTCAGTGGAAGAACACAATCTATACCTTAATAGCAATAATCAAGTGGTTCCATCCCTCTGGTGTAATAGTATAACCATGTACCTCTTTACTCTCATGTCCTTTCATGAGCTTTTTTTCTTGGAAACACTCAAGAAACTTTGCATTGAGTAAATGTCATTTGGCCCAAAGAAAAACTTACATTTGTAATGTTTACAATAATTATATTTACAAGTTACAAAATAAATAATAATGTACAAATATTACATTTACCACATGAAATATGTGCCATTAATCCAAAAAGAGAAAATTGTTTTGAAAACTTAAAAATAAATATAAATTACTATGAAATTAAAGGAAAAAAATTTTCAGCTATTCAGAGATAATGAGCAAAATGTGAGACTAAAAATAGACTTCTCTTTCTAAGGAATACTTGTATGTAACTGAACAAAGGTATTACCAAAATACAAAATGCTTTAATTAATATACCTTGTATCAATATCTTCTGAATTCCTCATTTTTAATATTAGAAAATGAATCAAAAGTTTTCTATAGTTATTTTCTCCTATATTTAATTACCTACGAACCATTCAGTTACTTGTAAGCAAAATATAATTTCTTACTTTGTTTCAGCACAAGCATTATCATCCCTTTGATAAAATAAGATAAACAAAAGTAAAAGGGAAACAAAGTTCATTTATGTGTTTCAGAAACAAGGACTTGTTAACCATGCAAACTGTAATGTCCCTATTTGCTAAATCAAACTAACCTCAGTTGTTTTCATTTAAGCATCTTTACAATTCTTAATTTAATATCACTAATGCAATTCACTCCAGAAAAAATCCTCATAGTGCTGATATACTGTATTCACGCTAAAGCACTGCTAATCTATTCATTTACAAAAACAACATGATCAGTTTAAGATATAAGTTTTCTAACCAAAGCTCAATAAGAGCAGCACCTAAATAGAGAAGTATGACATATTCAGTAGATGACAGCCTACAGCATCACCAAATTTAGAAACTCTTTTATTAAACAACTATCTGGCTTAATTAACAGAGAAAATTTCCTATGTCTTGAACTTTTGTGCCAACAATGAATATACTGAATGAATATATTGAATCTAAGAATGGAGATGATCTTTGAGGTGAGTTTTTGGCTGACCTACATAGGAATGCAAAGGAAATATATTCACCATCAATAAAATGCATAACATTATATATGATTTCTCAGTTGGGAACATTATTTAGCCATTGTACCATGTAAGGAAAACTACAGTAATACAGTCCTCAAATACACTTGAATTTTATGAACTATTTTCCCCCCATCTGCAGAATAAATGGCACTGTCCAATATTAAGGAACAACTGGTGACAACAAATGACATAAATTATACTTTTTTGAATCCTGAATTTTCTTAACTGTTCCCAGTCACAATGATGTATATTGTATTTCACCAGCTGATCTCCAGATTGGAGACCCTGCATTCCAAAAACCAGTGATTCCTGGTTTTTGGAAAAAACTCTGGTGAATTTTCTCGAATTATTATTCACTTGCTACAAAGAGTCTTTTTGATTATAATAGCCTACCTTATAGAATTAAATAAAATCACCACATACATCTATGATAAACTACATCACAAAACATTTTGAAAGTGAAACTACTGAAAAACCACTTCCCTAAAGTGTTATCCAAATATAAATAAGATACTTTCAACAATCAGTGAAAAGAAAATGTTCCAAAATTATATGAATAAAGGATGCTATTTGGAGTACAAATTAATTAAATAGTGCTAGCTCTGAGAAATGCTGCTAAAATTTGTCGAAGAAATGAGCTACACTAGTGGGTAAATTGAGGCCAAACATTCTACATGGATTTCATTTTCCCTGGAGCACTTTACTCTGGTGACAGGAGTTTTGAATCCTTGGATTTGAGACCTGGTTTTACCATAACCACACAATATGAGTGTTTATTGTCCCCATTTGACAGATTAAGAAAAAGAGGTTAAATACATGGTCCAAGTTCATTTTAATATTAAGTGGCAGAGTTTGGATGCACACCCTGGTACATCTGGTAACGATTTTCTATACTAGATCATACTAAACTACTTAATTTATCAAATAAAATAGGTCTTCTAAGTAACTTTCAGAAACATACTCCATTTTTAGACTATCAAATCTAATTTTGTCTATATGCTGAGTGAGTGAAAGAGCAGGGTATAATGCTAACTGAGCCTCAAGGGTCTCTGGATTTGCAGACCGATTGCGGCAGGTCTCTGCCACTAAACGGCTACATAACTTCACTTCAATTGCTCAACTGCCTTGTTTGTTAAATGAGGGAACAATACCAGTAGGCTCCAGATCCCTTTACATTTTGAAGATACAAGCCACACAGGGGTTTCAAGTATTCACCTATAATGTAAAATCATAAATCCCAGGGGCATTCCCCAGGGCTACATTTTCAGAAGGAACACGTTTAAAAACAGATATCGGCATAAGGCGGGCTGCTGCATTCCACTGCAGTGTGTGTATTGCACAAAAGGGTACAGAGGAATCATAAACTGAGGACCACAATCCTGTCCCAACTCAAAGAGGCAAAACCCTCTGCTTTTTCTAATCCTGGCAGTGGGTCAGACAGAGGCCGTGAGTGAGGCCAAAAGGGTCTATATCTCCAGAAAGGATTTGTTTGTTGAGGTGGGACAAGAAAAGAAGGCACCAGTTCTAGTGATTCTAGTCTCCTTCTAGAGTCTGAAGATGAACTACATGTCTTAAAGAAGCACCCGGCAAGAAATAAACTCTTAATAAACACTAATGGAAGGAAAAGAGGAAAATAAGAGAAGGAGAAAGTGACAGGTGCTACAGAAAAGAGGAAAGAGGGGTAAAGAGGGAAGAGGAAAAGGAAAAAAATATTAAATGGAGTTACATAGAATGTATCCAAGTTTCCCTTCTCAGTGTTCACGGGAGAATGAAGCCTTCCACAAAAAAAAAATGATTTTACCCTCATCATATCCTGAGTTGAATCAAAGTTGTTTGATCTTTGCCATCAAATATTATTTAGATAATGGAAGTACTCTAAGGAAAATTCCTCAAAAACTGCATTATTTATTTGAATGACGCTTTTTTGGGGGAGGTAAAATGTGGAAATCTGAAACATACTCTCCTGCCTTCACTGCTGAATTGTTTTCCCCTTTACTTTGAAAAAAATATTTGCTACACCCAAGTTTTCCCGTAGCCCTTCACTGTATGAGGTCAACTTTTGTTTTCACAAACACTAGGAAGATTAAATAAAAATTACCCTAGTTTAAATTCCTTTCTAGAAACAATTCATTTGTTTCTAGACAAAGGAAGAAATCACACATAACAGTGGAAAATGCGGTTTTTCCATCATCCAGATAAGGACACAAATAAGAATATTTCAGCAGAGGGGATAAACTGCAAAACCAACTACTCCCTAGATGAAACAGAGAACTAATGAATTAAACAGATGTGGAAAAGAAACCAGTTTTGAGAGGCCAAAAAGAACAGAAATATACTTTTAAAAAAAGTCTCAGATGAGGCATAAGCAATCAACACCAAATGAAGAAGGTTCTCTACCACTGTTTGTCTTCCACGGTTTTTACTGGATATCCAGAAACTCATTCATATCACAAATAAACAGATGGTCCCTTGGAGAACCTCTGTTGAAGATTTGAGTTTCTTCCTTCATTTAAAACGCTTTTGTTCATGTCTATTATGTGTCAGACACTGAGCTAGGTGTTGTGAAATCAACTGTTAAATTCTTACTGTAGGGCATAAGAATGCGGGAAAGATGGAAAGGTGAGATTAGGGTTCCCAGATTCACTGCTAAAGTCTGATACGCTACATTTATCATCTGCTCATATTTTTCATATTTTGAAATATTTCATCACTGCATCTGGAAAGTATAATATTTAAACAATAATTTCAAGATCCATTAATAGTGTGGAGTCATGGAATTTAAAGGAGAAAATAAACTGAGAAAAATGTCACAGAAAGAATTATTGCAAAGGTATATGATTTAATGACAAGTATTCATGTACACAGCCCAGCTCTTTAATATTTAGAAAGGCACAGGAATGCCTAAAACCATAATGATATACTTAAAAGAAAATCTAAAGGTAAAATTAGTTGTTAAAAAAATACACAGGATATTGTTGACATTAATTCCTTTAAAAAAATCCTAATATTATTACCTCAATGATGATCATTAGTTATGCCTGTGACATCTCCAACTCATATGTTCTAATGAAATCAATATTTTATATCCATATTTTTCTACTTATAGAACAAACTATCCAGCAATGAACAATATATACATGAAATTTTAATAAAACATTTGCATATGTTGATATAACAAAAGAAACATTGCAGATAAGTAAAAATATAATTAAAAGTAAAGCTATAATATTTATTTTTAGCTTCTGAATAAACCTTAAGAATAAAATTTAAAACTAACATGAAGGTAAAAACAGACAAGAGAATTTATCTCCTCTTTAAAAAAATAATTGTAATAAAATCTCATCATTAAGTTAAACACATATTTATTTCTCTTACATCTAGTGAAATTTCAGTATGAGTCTAAAAGGAAATGTCATTTATAAGTTACTTCAAATGAGAAAGTAAAACATGTTATTCTGAATTATCCATGGCAAAGAATAAAACTTTTCTTCTTAGAAAGTCTATTTTCTTTAAAGAAATTAGTATTTAAAAGTACTCAACACCTAGAATAAAATGAATAACAATACACATTACAATCTTGGAAGCGGCCAGTTAACAAATTGTATTTCATATAACAATGCATAATTATTTTCTAAAAGTAATTTCTGAGCTGCAAAATGAAATGAGAAATTCAAACTCAAAAATCAGAAGATTTACAAATTCCCTTCATTAGCGAGATACACAAATACATAACTTTATAGTATTAAGGATGGAACTAACTTTAAAATGTGGCCAAATGATTGTTAATGAACATCCGTAATGATCATTTTCCATGAAGTTAAATACTTATAATCCTGAGGTTTGGCATGCTCTGGTTTCTTGCATGCCATGTTATCATTATAATCAGAAAACTGAAAGAAATTTTCTCCCAATTAAATATAAAACAGATGAACACACTTAGGAAGAAAACATGTATTACTGCTAGTTATATATTAAGATTACAAATACATATATATTTTTTCATCATAAAGGAAATCAGATCATTTAGTATCCTAATTTTTATAACAGCCTAATACACTTGAATAGTACTGTGTATACACAATGCTTTGTTTTTCAGAATTACTTGAAAGTAAGTTTGTTTTTTATTTTCCTTTTTTCCTTTCTTTTGTTTGCTAAAATAATAGTCCAACAAGAGAGGGATAATTAACCTATCCCTTTTTTCACCAGAAACATTTACACTTCTATGTTAATCCCATTTTTTATAATCAGTCTAAAATATAATCTTTAAGTAGATAATACTGACAGTAAATTTCATTGACCAGAATTACTGATTCTTTTTCAGCTGGAGACTAACAGCTTTGAATAAAAAGATCTAGCTTTTCTGATACTCAAGGAAAAATATACTTGTTTGCAATTGACACTATGGAAGCAGTTTTTTTCCCTTACTACATGCAAATGAAATTAAACGCTGATAATTTTCCCTCTTCAGTTTCCCAATTCATATGAGAATGGTGTATGTTATCTAATGGCCCCTTACACATTATCTATCAATAACTTACATCTACACTCACTCATTCAAAGGTTAAACTAGCCATTCATATTAAATAATGGCCTGTATGCTAGTCACTTCAATAAGCTTGATATACTTAACATTTTACCTTAAGGACTGCACTGCAAAATGTTAGCTAAACCCAAAGGACATCTTGGTCTTAAATTCCTCCTGTAGTTTTATTCAGATTGTCTTGTTTAAATTACACCATGAGAAAGTCCAAGTATTCTATTCCAAATCGCTCCAAACAAGCCTTGTACCAGAAACTCCAGTGAAGAGGGAAATTTTATTATCAAAAATGATGTCAAGTAGAATTCAACAATTCTAAGCTAAAATCATCCATATTACAATTTGATAAGGGAAAACCTTCCAAATCCTCTTACAAAATGACTTTCTTGTATAGAATCACGGTTTCATATATATTTTTCATTAGTTGCTAGGTGGTAGAAAGCACTAATTCCAACTGTACATTGTATAAAATGTGAAGTGCTATGATAGACTGTCCAAAAGTCATTTTAAAAAATCACACTATAGTGCCTTTTATAAAGGACTCACATGGAATTATATGAAATACACAGCTTCCTCTGTAAGTGCTATGTATAACAGAACTAAATGTTTGTTCATAGAAACAGGCTTAGCAAAACTTTTTAAATCAATGTGAAAGATTTCTCATTTTATCAGATCTGATATATTCAGATCATACCACTTAAAAGTTCATTTCAAGGAAAAACCATATTTTGAGAATTAAAAGAGACTCTAGTCAGCACCCCCTTCACAGGTGTGAAAACAAACAAAAACCCCACAACAATTGCAAGCTGAAATTCTAAGTTCTATGCTTTCTTTTTTTTTTTTTTTTGTTAAAAAGCATAAATGTTTAAACAGTTATTTAAAGCAGGCTACTTTTTGAAAAACCGCATACAAAAATCAAATCTAACATCCACAACAAGCACATAGGGAGATGTAAGGCAGAAGCTGCTATATAACACAGGGAGCTCAGCCTGATGCTCTGTGATGACAAAAGGGGCGGGATGGGATGAGGGGTTGGAGGCTCCAGAGGGAGGTGATGTACATATAATTATGGTTGATTTGTTTTGTTGTATGGCAGAAACCAACACAACATTGGAAAGCAATTTTCCCCCAATTAAAAATACATCTAAAAAATAAAATGAGTTTATAGAAAGAAAGAAGAAGAAAAAAAATGAAAAAATGTAAGGCATACTCAGGATTCCCAAGTATCAACCTTTAGGGATGACTGCATGCCATAAGAATAGACATATTGTGGTGTACGGTAACAGTTACAACTCCAAACATACTTATTGTATAAAAATAATATATAACATTATCAGCTAGTAACTTTCAAAAATGCTTTAAGGAACAAAACACACTTCTTTCTGAAAGCAAATACATGTACTGGTCACTACCCAATAGCCAAGATGATATAAAGTTCACATAGGCTCTCTCTTTTAGACTGTGTTCTTAACACAATCTATTTAAAAAAAGAAGATAATCCCACCAGGTGGAGGTGTCCTATGAATCCTTAATTCCTTCTTGTTTTCTTAAGAGATCCACCCTACTGAATTTTTCTCATTCTTCCTCATAGACATAAAATAACCTGTATTTAAATTAAGAGCCCATATTATATGTAAATTCTGAAAATACTATAAAAAGCTTGATAAATATTTAGACTATTTGGTAATCATTGCCCTGTTAGTACATATAACATCAGAAGTCATCTGAAGCCACACTGGTCCTTAGAGCAAGCACACTGTTACATAACCATAGGAATTCTACTAGGTATTTTCATTGACAAAAATGAAAAGCACATCCAATATGACTGGGCTCACCGGTTAGGAACAATGCTGGTACTTCAACTATGCCTAATCTGGCTACATTCTCATGACAGCTTTAATTCTCAGCACAGATACCTGAAATCCATCTCTACATCTAACAGAGGTCTACTTTTAGAGAAGCATTTTCTGGATGCTGCTGCTGCTGCTAAGTCGCTTCAGTCGTGTCCAACTCTGTGCGACCCCATAGACAGCACCCACCAGGCTCCCCCATCCCTGGGATTCTCCAGGCAAGAACACTGGAGGGGGTTGCCATTCCCTTCTCCAATGCATGAAAGTGAAAAGTGAAAGTGAAGTCCCTTAGTCGTGTCCAACTCTTAGAGTCCCCATTGACTGCAGCCCACCAGGCTCCTCTGTCCATGGGATTTTCCAGGCAAGAGTACTGGAGTGGGGTGCCATTGCCTTCTCCGATTTTGTGGATAACACTGGGCAAAAATGGAAACATCCTTGGAACACTTTCTGTTAAAATGAAGATGGGTTGAGAGAATAACACTGCAAATTATTAAAATTTCTGTATTTTAAAATATGAAAAATACTTCACATTTTTTACTGTGGTTTTCTCAGTTCAATGTACTTTTCAGTCAATGCTTTCACGCAATCATTTATGTGATTCCATGTCTGCTTGGTTCAATGATATATTAAGGGTGAATTGTTAAGAATTAAAGAATCTTAATCTATTGAAATGTTCACTATTAAAACCTATATTTATTTATTCTGATACTTCATATTTAAAGGTAAATCCATGTTTCTCACTATCATCATTTTCACCACTACTAGAATCAGTAAAACAAAAAACAAACCTAGAAAAGCTATTAACAAGTCAAAAACCAATCCTAGGGCTTATTCAGAAGCTTCTGTTCACTTGTTTTCTTTCTAGTCTCTCCTTCTTTCTTTTCTTTCCTTTTCTTTTCTTTTACTGTAGGAGAAAGAGCCATTTAATTTTTTTAAATATATATGAGAATTTGAGCGAACTCCAGATGATAGAGGAGAGAGAAGGAGCCTGGCGTGCTATAGTCCATGGGGTCACAAAGAGTTAGACAGACTTAGCAACTGAACAACAACAATGAGAAAAACATTAAAATGTAAATGGGCAGAACTCATTTCTACACTAAATCAGATATCCCAGCTTCTAAAACTTTCCACCCCAATCCCACCCCAAACACACATTAAAAGTAGTCTCAATAACAATGGTACGCCCTAACTGTTCTCTTTAGTCATTGTTTTTCTAGTCTTTAAAAATAATATCACACAAAAGATTAACTTCATTTTTCCTTCATTTCTGTGTGTTTGAATAAGTGTGTGCTAGGGAAAGGGCACACCTTATACTCTTTACATTGCCTGGCATCACATATGGAAATCTGATTATTTTTCCCAATTGTTATTTTATCCCAAGGTCATTACTATCTATTGGCAGATATCCAAAAACGGATGACTCATTGCACTAAAGAAAATGTAGCTCATAAAAATACCATTTATGTCAAAGATAAGCCAACTATAGGAGGACAGAATGTGGATCTACTCAATCAAACAATAAAAATGTGAATGAACATTATTAAAAAGGAATATGCTTAAGGCTATTTAAACACAGTCATTTTCGCTCCAGTATCTCTGGTGAAAGCTACGTCCTACACTGAAACACAGATATTAAGCTGGATTAGTTGCAAACAGAGTTAAAATTTAATTATCTATGCCAATCGTGCAGGTCATTGGTGCACATAATCCAAAAGCTATTTGTATGTGAAAGACAGACATTTGGGTATCTCTGACAGTAATACATATTATTTTCAATAAAATAATGAAGTCATTATGAAAGGTCTGTTTGCCTAGACTCCCAAATCTGTCAAACTGTTCACATTAGCTCCAGAATTCCCACTATGCAAGGGATGAACTAAGTAGCTCCTAGACTAATGGAAAGATTGGCTTAAATTTGACCTTGGCTCTTTCTTTATAATTAGCTGATTCATTCCCTAGGGGAAAGAGGTAATTAACTTACTGGTTCAGAACTTCCTTAGGAAAGAAATGTAACCATCTCACTTAAAAGAGTTTTCTTTTTTTCTACAGATCTAATGCAATCTAAGATTCAGATAGAAACGATAATTTATAAAATTCTTTCAAATATGTTAGGTCCATGGCTCCACACAATAGCCTATGACTTGGTTTAGGCCAGAGAGACAGCCCTAAGGCACAGACTGGATAGATGATATTGCAAAGTCAGAAAGCCACTTACTAGATAAAACAAAACTAGAATTCAAGTTTCCAGACTCTCAGTTAAGTTCTCTTCCTCTGATACTACAATGCCATGTCTGTAAGAATGTTACAAGAATATTTACAGTGCAGTGATGTTTCCAATTGAGATACTGTATTAGCAAAGTGAAAGTGGGCACAGATATAAAAGCATTCCTTCCAGAAAATTCCATTAAAAATGAAACCTTTATTTTTGTCTTCAGACTCCTTCCACAAACCAAACTCTTCAATGCTTTTAAATAATACATAAATGGTGGTGGTTTAGCTGCTAAGTCATGTCCAACTCTTGCAATCTGATGTACTATAGCCTGCCAGGCTTCTCTGTCCATGAGATTTTCAGGCAAGAATACTGGAGTGGGTTGCCATTTCCTTCTCCAGGGGATCTTCAGGACCCAGGGGCCGAACCCGGGTCTCTTGCACTGCAGGCAGGTTCTTTAACAACTGAGCTACTAGGGAATGTTACATTTATGTATATACATCATAATAAACATTCCCTGGGTCTGGAAGATCCCCTGGAGAAGAAAATAGCAAACCACTCCAATACATCTGCCTGGAAAATTCCATGGACAGAGGAGCCCAGCGGGCTATAGTCCATGAGATTGCAAGAGTCGAACACAATTTAGCAACTAAACAACCACCACGATTTCTGTATCATTTAAAAGCATTGAAGAGTTTTGATTTGTGGAAGGAATCTGAAGACAAAAATAAAGCTTTCATTTTTAAGGGAATTTTCTGAAATGAATGTTTTTATATCTGTGCCCACATTCGCTTTGCTAATATAGTATCTCCATTGGAAACATCACTGCACTGTGATGTTTATGTAACATACAAATTTATGGTATACATAAATATGACATTGCCATTTTAATATAATTGTTTAACATTACTCTAACAGAAACACTACAGAAACTTTGACTCTAAAATAGTCTTTCATTCAATAGACAAAAATGTTAAATAAAGTAAATATAAGCATCTTCTAACATTAAAAAATGCATATTTTTCTGAATTACTTAGAAAGGGAAAAATCTCCAGTTTCTTTAAACACAAATCTATAAAGCTATTCCCATAGGAGAAAAAATGTTAAAGACAAACTATTAAAATAATGAACATTAATAACAGCCCAAATCAAGCTAAAATTATGAATACAACAAAAATTAAAATGATTTCAAATAATATAAATGATATTAATATAAATGAAGCATAATGGTAATGGACTCTATGTTGGATAACCACATGAGCTCATTATCAAAATCAGAACACTTCTGGGAATGAAAGGGGGGCTATTAATAATTACACTGAACAAGAGGCATAAATTGGGATTTCCTGAGAAATAAACAGGACATATGAGCACTCTAATTTTATGTCTTCACCATCTGGATTTTTTCAAGGATTCCCAAGCATCTTGAGGGTTTTTTTTTTTTTTTAGGTCAGAATTTTTTTTTCCTTCATTCCCTCCTACCCCTACTTCTCTTTTACAATCCAGGAAAATATTAGTCAATCCACTTAACTCCTTCATCTCTGCATGTCCTATTCTGTGTATTAACTAGGGCAAGAACTGTAGTAGTCTGAAAATCCCCTTTAAAAGCTACTGCTTCTACCGTCTCGGTTTTACAGCCCCTGTGTTCCCATTTCAAAATGCCATGGCCAGCCCTGAAGAGAAAGCTGTAGTGTGGTTTCTCCCCGAACCGATACTCTGCTCTGTGTCTGGCATCACCTGAACCTGGACTCTGCAAAACCTGCCACAGCCGATTTGAGGTATGTATTATTTGAATTGTAAAGTCTTCCTAAATTCAACATTCAGAATCAAGGAAGAAATTTGGAAGGCAAGGGCAGAAGAACTAGTTATTGTAAATAAGAGGTTTCACCACACAACGTATAGTTAGGGTTTCTGAAATGTTTTCATTAACTCTTCACACTCAGAGCTTTCAAATGGTTTCTCATCTTCTTTGGAGTAAGGCCAAAGTCCTCACAAAGTGTCATCTGATTTCCCCATTCCCTGCACACAACACCTCCGGACCTCCTCCTCTCCTATTCTCCCATTTCATTCACCCGGTACCAGTCAACCCAACCCTCCAAGCCTCCCAGACCTCCAGCCACGCTACTGCCTCAGGGATTGAGAACATGCTCTGGTTGGAACACATTCCCCCTGTAAGCACTTAGTCACTCCCCGATCTCCTTGGGTCTTCCTTAAAAGGTCACTTCTGCAAGACCTTTTCTGACCACCCTACTTTAAACTGAATAGCCCCAGCCCTCCCCATCTTCCTGTCTGTCTTTTCTCTATAAAATCACTATTTGATATATCACGTATCTTACTTTTCTGTTACGTTCCCAACAGAATACTAGCTCCATAAACACAAAGATGCTATTGTTGAATATGCTCACTACTCTAACTCCAGTGCCTAGAAAAGGGACGGTTGCTTTTAAAAAGGCTCAATAAAAATTTGTTGAATAAATAAATTCTTAAGAGTAGCTCTTACTTGTGAGCTTAAATGGACTAAGCTCAAGAAAACGCCTGGCAATCTGGCAAACTGGTTACAAATCCTTCTACAAGCCTCGGTTGCCTAAAGACGATTTTAAATTTACAAATAAAATGTTGGCAATTTTGCAAATGTCCTTTTAGATGTCTCCGAAATACAAAATTCTTTGGATTTCAAAGAATTTATTTGTTCCAGACTGTTATCAGTAAAAGGCATAGCAAATAGGGCTTTTATTATGTGTTCAAGTATATGTTCGAAACAATATTAAACATATGCATTTTATATCAGTTAAGAGGAATTTAAAATAGAAAAAAATAATGATTCCTTATGTATTTTATATACGAAATGCTCACAGGAAATTATACATAAAATACTAATAGGAAAACAAAGACTTTTGGTCTCTAAAACATCTGAGATAGATTTAGACTTAACAGTGAGTACTTTGTGTCAAATTATACAAAAATGCAAACTGCAACATCAGAAACACTGACAATCAAGTTTTCAGTTTTCTCCATCAAGATGCACATTATACGTGAGTGTGGGGAATAAGAAGAAATTGTGATGTACAAGTTCAAACTATGTATTTGCTTTAAATAAAAAATATTTACAGACATAAAGTGTACTGTATATAATACTGTCATGATATTGATGTTGAAATACCTGAAACTGAAATTCTAACATTAAAATAATATTATTTCTTACATGGAAAAATATATATAGATATAGAAACTAAGCTCTGAAGGTTTTTAATATAAGTGATGAGCAGATTTTTGTGAACTTTCTGAGAATCCAGGCTCCTTGGAGTGACACATACACACATGGTCTCCTTCCCTTCTCCATTCTAATTGTTATTGCATGTAGCACCTAAGCAAAATTTCCCAAAAGAAGTGACAAAATTAAAAACTTAAGAACTCCTGATATCCTGATATGACAGGTGGGAAATAATCATGCATCTTAATTGCTAAGGTTTCCTTGAGATAAATAGTATACATTTGTAGCAGAATGACCAAAGTCAGAGATTGCAGACTACTGATATTGGGGAAAGTTTTGCTAAATGAATATCTGTAAAGATCTTTCAACAACTGTTAAAATCAAAATGACTCTAACTCAGTAAACCTGCCAGTTTAGAATATCACTAAATTAAAGTTCGAAATGCACAGTCATGTTTCTTGCATTAGAGTTATTAGGAAATAGTAATTATAACCTAGAATTTTTTTTCGTATTGAAATAAACACATATATTTAGAGGAAGAAAAAATGTTAGCAGGATTTTTTTTTCACACAAATTCTGAGACTCATTCTACATTACAATTGTTAGAAATACTTTACAGATCATTTAATACTTAGCTTAAGTACCTAGCAGATAGAAAGCTACTCAAAAGAATCTTATGAATTATCTAAGTGAATGAATGAGTGAATAAATAAATAAGTAAATATTTACTTCTAACTTTTCTTCACATTTCAATCTCAGTAGTGGTCCTTCAAAGAAAATGAACAAAATTCCTATCACCATCAAACAGGCCTGCCAAAAGGATTCTCTATTCAGTGATTGAAGCTGTAAGTGACCAAATAAGGTGAAGTAGTATGGCAGATAAAACTTAATATTCTAAACAATTTTAAATAAATGGAAGTTCCTTTCCCTGACTAAAAAACAAATATCTCATCCCATCAAAAATACTGAAAGAATATTTAATATCTATTCTTCTCAAAATTCTTGCAAAACATTGAAGAGAGAAATCTTTAAAACATATTTTATTAAGTCACGATTATCCTTATACCAAAACCAGACAAAGACACCACAAAAAAAGAGAAAATGACAGGTCAATATCTTTGCTGAACATGATTCAGTGCAAAATCCTCAACAAAATATTAGCACACCTAATTAAACAATACACTAAAAAGATCATATACAACAATCAAGTGAGATTTAGTCTAGGGAGGTAAGAATGGTTCAACATTCAATAATTAATTAATGTAATCCATTCATTAAGACAAGAATATCCCATCTCATCACTTTTATGCAATATAATACTGAAAGTCCTAACCACAGCAATTAAGCAAGAAAAAGAAATAAAAGACATTTAAATTAGAGAGGAAGAATTAAAACTAGTTTATGTATTACACATATCTAGTTATTATTTGCAGATGACATGATATTATATATAAAAAAACCCTTAAAAAGTGAAAGTATTAGTCACTCAGTCATGTCCCAGTCTTTGCAACCCCATGGACCATAGCCTGCCAGGCTCCTCTGTCCATGGAATTCTCCAGGCAAAAATACTAGAGTGGGTAGCCATTCCCTTCTCCAGGGGATCTTCCCTACCCAGGGATTGAACCTGGGCCTCCTGTACTTCAGGCAGATTCTTTACCATCTGAGCCACCAGGAAAACCCAAAAAGACTCTATCAAAAAATTCTTAGAACTAATAAATGAATTCAGTAAAGTCATAGATTATAAAATCAATATACAGAAATCTGTTGTGTTTCTATACACTAATAAAAATTCTTCTGAAAAGAAAATCAAGAAAACAATCCCATTTAGAATTTAATCATAAACAATGAAATACTAGGAATAAATTTAACCAAGGAGGTAAAATACCTCTACATTGAAAACTATAAAACACTTATGAAGGAAACTGAAGAAAATGGAAAATGGGAAGATACTCTATGCTTATGGATCGGGAGAATTAATATTGCTAAAATGTCCTCATTAAATGACAAAATCTACAGATTCCATGCAATTCCTTTCAAAATGCCAAAGGTGCATTTCACAGAACTAGAACTAATTTAAAATTTGTATAGAACACCCCCGCCACAGACACACACAAAGAATATCTAAAACAATCTTAACAAGGAAGAACAAAACTGGAGGTATCATGATCCCTGGTTTCAAACTATACTACAAAGCCAACAGTAATCAAAACAGTATGGTACTGGCATAAAGACGGATATATGAAACACATCAGTGGAACAGAATTGAGAACCCAGAAATATATCCACACATATAAGGACAATTAACCTATATCAAAGGAGCAAAGAACATACAATTCAGAAAGCACAGACTCTTCAATAGACAGCACTAGGAAAACAAGACAGCTACATGCAAAAGAATGAGACTAGACCACTATCTTATACCATATACAATAATTAACTCAAAATGGATTACAAACTTGAATGTAAGATCTGAAATCATAAAACCCCTAGAAGAAAACATGGGTGGTAACCTCACTGACATTGGTGTTAGCAATGTTTTTGTGGAAAGAAAAGAAAAAATAACCAGTGGGACTACAACAAACTAAAAAGCTTCTGCACAGCAAAAGAAACCACCATCAAAATGAAAGGGCAATCAACTGAACACAAGACATCTGCAAAACACATAACCTATAAGGGGTTAATATCCAGAACAGAACTCATACAACCCAACAACAACAACAATAAAAAACAACCTGATTATAAAATGGACAGATGATCCAAATAGATATTTTTTTCCCCAAAGACATGCAGATGGTCAACAGACATATTAGAAGATGTTTGATAGAATTAATTTTCAGGGAAATACAATTTAAAACCACAGTGAGATATTGCCTCACACCTGTTAGAATCACTATTATCAAAAAGACAAGACATGAGTATTGGAGAGGATGTGTAGAAAGGGAACTGTTGGCAGGACTGTACATTGGTGTATACACTATGGAAAAGAATATGGATATCACTGAAAACACTAAGAATAGAATTCCATATGCCCCAGCTATTCCACTTCCTTGTTCTATCCAAAGAACAAATATATATATATATATATATGTATTAATTCAAAAAGATATATGCACACCTATGTTCACTAAAGCATTATTTACAATAGCTAAGATATGGAAAAAACCTAAGTGACCATGGTTAGATGAATGGAAAAATAAGATGTGGTACACACACACAACGGAATATTACTCAGCCATAAAAAAGAATGAAATCCTGCCATCTGCGGCAACATGAAGGGGTCTTGATGGTATTACGCTAAGTGAAGTAAGTCAGATAGAGAAACATTAAAACCACACGATTTCATTGAAATGTGAAATCTAAAAAGAAAAAAAAGAACAAATAAAAACAAGTTCACAGATACAGCAAACAAATCAGTTGCTACCAGAGGAGAAGGATGAGGAGGGTTAACTGTATGGTGACGGATGGCAACTAGACTTGTGAAATGACCACTCTGTAGTGTCTACAGATGTTGAGCAATAAGGTTGTAAACCTGAAACATATATACAGAAGACAAAGAACAAATATCTAAAATACTTGTGTTTCAAGGGAGCCAGAACATATACAGTTTCTTTTTCATAATGTAAACTCTCTAGTCACCTAAATACGAAATTATCTTTGAAATCACCATGAGATCACTCTTCCCACAGAGTACCTCCAGACATCCTGCCTACAAAACGATAAAATCTCAAAATTTGCTGAAACGCTAATATTTGCAAAGTCTTATGGAATTAAATCAGAATTCAAAATTATGAATGGACAGCATCCACAATGTCAGCAGAAATCTTTACAAAGTAAAGGAATTTAATTTAAATAAAAAGCATTTCAGTCTTAGATACAGGAAGTTAAAAATCTAACACTTAACATTAAAGACCCTTGATTAAAGACACTACAAAACAAAGAGTTTTAAATTGTATGTCTTCAAATTGTTTGAACTAACGACTCCTTCTTGGTTCATGAGATATCAAAACAAAATTTCTCCATGCATATCTAAAAACAAGAATCCTTCATGCCAAAGGGCTCTCTTTCAAAGGACACTTTGTGAACTAGAAGTACTTACTGAAATTCACAAAGGGCCGACTATTAAAGATTTAAACTTTAGAATCAGGACAGGGCCAAGCAACCCTAACAGAAGTGAAATCTACCCATAGTATAATAGTCTCTTTTATTAACTGCCAGGAAACAATAGGCAATGGCAAATAAACTACTATGAAAGAGATCCATTTAATCAGAAAAAACCTGTAAATAGATATAAACACTACAAAGATAATTTTGCCCAAAAGTGCAGTCAGTGCTATCCCGTAAGATACTGGTTTCGATTTTCCAATTAAGGTGTGAGTGACTCTCTAGGAAAATCTTTTTGATGGGACATCCAGCAGGTAACTACTACTACTTCACTTAATAGCACTGAAATAATAAACCATTTTTACAATAATACTTTACTGGCTTGCAAATGGCTAAAGTATAAAACAGATTATATACTGAATCCAGTAAATAATTCTATCTCTCCAAATAAGTGCTGCAGAATGGTATAAAACAGAATTCTTTTTTAGGGACCAAACAAAATATAATTCAAGAAAAATCTAAGAAATTAACAGAAAAGCAACACCTTAAAATACCAAAAGGGTAATATAACTTTCACAATTAAAATTTATACTATTATACATACATTATTTAAACATAAACAAAAAGAATATGTATGAGAGACAATGCCTTACAGCTTTGAATAGAATGGCCAATATCCAATCCCAAAGAAAAGAGAGCTTGAATTTCTACTCTAGTTCTAGGAAGCCAACTATCTTTTTAAGGGTTTTGAGCTGAAGATTTCTCAGTGGTAAGAAGCTGACTGTTCTTCAGGATTATTATCATATATAGCGATAAGCATTCTAGCAAAACTGTGATTTTGTGATAGCCTCTTCTAACTGGCACTTTTCAAGAACTGTGTTTCCTATTTTGATCTATTCATTCACTGCAAAAGTAAACCTTGACTTGAATAAACAACTAGGGAGTTTGGTCCTGTGCAATCAGGTGAAGAAAGTGAATCTAAAGGCAGCATTAATATAAATTGAGCCCTTAGGAGTTAGTCACAAGCTACTTAGTCTCTACCTTATCCCTGGGCCAAATGCTGAGTTAATTGCTCCCTTCAGTATTATATATTATTCCCAGTACTGTCCACAAAACAGGGGTAAAAAGGGCAGCAGGAAAAGGGAGAGGAAGAAAAGGAGAGAATTAAAAGGTAAGTAAACAGTGCTTTTGGAGTGACAGTACTTTTTTTCAGGCAAACAGGACAAGAAAGGAAATTAAGAAGAAAATAAATAGAGAGCCGGGAAAGGATGGAAGAAAAAGTCCAAGGAATGGGAAAAAGAAAGATGTTCAAAAGTAGAGAGGGCTTATATTTAAAACCATTTATCACTAGCCATATATATATACACGTGTATACATATATATATATACATATGTGTGTACATGTATTTATATATGTGTTTATATATAAAACACATATATGTATGTATACATAAATACACATGTGTATACATATGCATACACACATATATTTTATCTCCATTAAATCTTTTCTCAGTCACAAAAAATAATCCAGCTCCCATAAAAATCATAGACTTCCCTGGTGGCTCAGACGGTAAAGTGTCTGCCTACAATGCAGAAGACCCAGGTTCAATCCCTGGGTTGGGAAGATCTCCTGGAGAAGGAAATGGCACCCCACTCCAGTATTCTTGCCTGGAAAATCCCATGGACAGAGGAACCTGGTAGGCTACAGTGCATGGGGTCACAGAGTCAGACACGACTGAGCGACTTCACTTTCACATAAAAATCATACTGATTTGGGTTTTTTTAAAAAAAAACTTTATTCAAAGTACCTTGACAGGTCTTAAACTTTAAAGTTTAACAATCTTTAGAAACTTCTTTTAAAGAAAAAAGAAAGAAAGAAACTTTACAAGTCAAAGAACAAATTTACTCTATCAGTCAGATTTTTCTTCTCTGGAAATGGATCTTGAATTCTATTTAACCCCCACTTTCAAGTCCTACTTTTAGGACCTCTACCTGAATTATAGTTTTCACTGACTTTAAAATATATCATTATTTTATGTATCTCCAAAAAATTAAAAAATACTGCCAGTTAATTTCAAACTTCCACCAATTGTAAGATGCATCTCAATTACAGAACGTGGAGGGAGAAAGTGTTCATTTGATGATGGGTAAAATCTCTCTGCTGGCTGTCTGCCTCCAATCTCATGTCCCAACTTCCTATCCATCCTTCACTCTGCCATAGGAATTATCTTTACATACTAGCACTGTCCAGATGAAAAGTCACTGTGCCTCCCTTCTGCCTGTTTAAGTGAAATCTAAATCAGATATTAATAGCATGCAAATTTTTTCACAAATTGAACCCAATCAGCTCTTTAGTCTTACTTCCTGTCACTCTCACAATATAACTCCATCCTAAAGTCACAATGAGGATCTCTGCTTTCTGTAAACAGCAGGTTCTTGTCAAGACTTCCTATGTATGATATGAATGCTCCCTTTCCACAAACTGACTCTCTGCTCCACCTTCCTCATCTAGGAAAATGCTACTCACTCTTCTTAACCTGTCATTTACGAAGCATTTTCAAAACACAAAGTCATCCCAAAGTGCACAATACTATGGGGAATTTTATAAGAATCAATTTCCAGATCTTCAATTCTCAAATCTCCTCTTTCCTAAAACCATCTTCTTGAAAACACTTTGGTTCTTCTTTTCCACCAGCCCCCCACCAGCCACAGTTATCCTTCCCCACTTCACAAATCTCACAATAATACATTGCTCAGGGCTTACAAACATCCAGATCACCAAGCAACTGGAAACAACTCAGAGCCCTAGTCTGGAGAAAGAGTCCTGGAAGAATCAAGTAAGAAATGAGAGAGACAGACTCTAAGTTCACTGGCCACTAACTCATAGTTAGACTCTATGCCTTTATCTACTGCAGGGTACAGCTGTTTGCCTATCAATTCACCTACCTTAGAATTAGCAAGCAGAAATGAGATGCTTTCAGAAGGACAAACAGTTTACTTAAATTGAAAATGAAGTCGTCCTTTTTCTTACCCAAAATTAAGCCTGATTTGGCTTATTGGGTTGACAAATGAAGACTAGCTTTATTTATTAGATAATACGGTGACCAGCATTTTCTAATTTGAACTAAATCTAGTGTTAGAGGTTGTGACCAAATATATGTATACAGATATTGAAAGCACATATAAATAACACACCATAAGCAAGAAATGATACCCTCTACCCATGGATTATAATACTTACCAAATCTTGCTTTAAATATCAATACTAGTTCTATATCTATTTCACTCCACTGGGCTATGCCTTACTTAAAAAACTTAAATTGTGTGTTAGCTATCTCTTATTCTCCTAAATATCTCATTTATTCTAGGTGTTCAATCAATTTTTGATGGATTATTAGATCAAGCAGAGCTACAATTAAATCTCCTTGTAAAAAATTCCTCCTAAAACACAATAGTAATCACACTGTTGAATAAATAAAAGACCCCCCCAACCAGAACTACTCATTCCCTCGTAGATTACCATTTCATATCACTTGTAACTCACTCTGCCTACTATGCTAAAAAAATTACTTCATAAGTCAGAGGAGAAATGTCATATGACATCCCTTATATGTGGAATATAAAAAGGAATGATACAAATGAACTTACAAAACAGAAAGAGACTCACAAACTTAAAAGAACGAAATTATGGTTGCCAGGGGGAAGGGATGGTTAGGGAGTTTAGGAAGGTCACGTACACACTGCTATATTTAAAACGGATAACCAAAAAGGACCTATTGTGCAGTACACGGAACTCTGCTGAACATTATGTGCCAGCTCGGATGGGAGGGGGGTTTCGGGGAGAATGGATAGATGTATATATATGGCTGAGTTCCTTCACTGTTCACCTGAAACTATCACAAGATTGTTAATCAGCTGTACCCCAGGAGAAAGTAAACAGTTCAAAAGGAAAAAATAAAACAAAGTCTTTATATTTTGTTCATCATTAAAAAAAATGACTTTAGTATATTTCATATTTTCTCTAAGATCAAAAGCTTCCCACGGTTAAGGTCCATATCAGACTGACCTCTGTCATCACCTCAACACCTAAGGTAAACTTTCTTCAACACTTGTGACTGAATTACTAATTTAAAATAAACATTCCGGCCTTTGCTCTCTGGAATTCTGATACCTAACTTAATCTTACTGCCATGTGCTCTGGCCCAGGGTAGAGAGGGTATTCCTAAAAAGAAAAAAAGTGCTGTCAGTATCTGAATATGATGCCACTGACTCACCATGAGCAGAGAAGGCATGCTGAGTTATTTTTTCCAGTAGTAATGATGAATTGTGCTGACTGAGCCATTTGGTTCCTCCTGGGACCAATGGCACACATTTTTATATATATATATAGCCTGCCAGGACTTAAGCTGTAATTTTTTGCCACTGAGTGGGGAGGGGGCATTTTTTTTCTTTTAAAAAAATGCAGCTATTTCACTCAATGTGACAATACTGAAAGCAAAATGAAATAGCCAAGAGCATATGCAGTAGCCATAAATGTTTAATCTCTTGTTGGTAGACTTTCGACCTTCTGATCATCTCCAGTTCCTTCATACACGAGTCAGTTCTGGTCTCACTATCTTATGACTTTATGACTGACCACATGTAGACCAAATACTTTCAAGCTGAATTTTACATGCTGTCCTTTCAACTGCTTTCTGGCCCTACTATAGATCAGCTACATAGAGAAAGTAACACCCACTGCTTTCCAACTTCTACATAAATCCTCCTTTCTAACACTCTTTGAGTTTAAATTAATTTCATGACCTTAAATAAAAAATGCTACTTCTTTTGGTTCATTTATTCTGAAAATGTCAATTTTCAAAACTGGTATTACTCTATTTTTTCAACTGAAGTATAGTTAATTTGGGCTTTCCTGGTGGCTTAGATGGTAAAGTAATCTGCCTGCAATGCAGGAGACCCAGGCTCAATCCCTGGGTCAGGAAGATCCCCTGAAGAGGGATATGGCTACCCACTTCAGTATTCTTGCCTGGAGAATTCCATGGACAGAGGAGTCTGATGTATAGTCTCGCAAAAGAGTTGGATATGACTGAGCGACTCACACACACATACACACACACACACAGAGTTGATTTACAATGTTATTCTAATTTTAATAGTACATAGTCTAGCATTTCAACACAAGACAAGAAATCCTCAGTAATATATAAAGAACCCTATACACATTTACTAATGTGTACTAAAATACAGTGCAAGTCATTAAACTGAAACAGTGATATAAAATCAGGCTCTTCTCACACTTGTTTAAGGGATTTCAATGCAAACTGATACTCCTAGGCAACATCAACATGAAACCTCACAATGACCTTAGTCAATTCACTACTTACTAACTCATTCTCTCTCCATTTCTTATTTATTCATTTCTTTGTCATTTTCACACAACATGTTGCCCTCTCCAAAACAAACTCAACATGAACTACAAAAATGAGGCCTGTTTTTTTTTTTAATATATGCTTACTTTCAAAGGAAAAGCCACGCTTAATAATTAAACTTGAAGACACTATACCTAGAATACAATTGAATCTCTAAAAACCTGAAAAGAATTTTAAAATATACAGACATAAGCAACAGCCATCAGGAAACCATGAATGGAACAATAAACAAGAAGGATTTTTAATTGTATGTGAGATTGGCCAACCATCCTGGCTTGCATGGAATTGAGGAGGATATTCCCTTCATGCAGTTCTAAGATGCTAAAGCCAGAAAAGTCTCCCTACTTGACAGAGAAAACTGGGAACTTCAGTTTCTCTTATTATAGCAGTGAACTAAAAGTAAATCATAAACATTTTAGAGAGAAAATTCATGCTTCTATCATTTTTATTTTCTATTATGTTTTAGAATAATACTTGTTTCGTTTTAAGATTTTAAGGAAAATATAAATACACAAGCCCTAAAAAGGCTTTTGAAAATCCATTCTGTAAGTTAAGGAATTTAGTCTTAATGTTTATCTTTTTACTGACTACTACCAATTTAGCTGGACTTTATGTCTGAGTTTAAAAGTCAAGAAAAATATATAAAATGGACTAAATTATTTGGTATTTAATTCAGATAAAAACTTTGGGAAATCTTACTCTAGATAATTTCAGGTTTGTTGTTTTTTTTTTAATTAAACACTTTGGGTTAAGTTCCCATTAATCAACTTTTACTTCTGTACCATGAAGTGGTACTAAATTGCTTGGCAAGTTATTAAAAGTAATAGAAGGCCTATCTACTTTAACATGTATAAAGGCAATTAGTAGTTAAAGCAGCAAGAAATTTACACATTCAAAGTGAAAAATGTACAAAGATAAATATTATGAGTATCTTTCATTTAGTCATAGCTTTTTGCCTAAAAACCAAATTCTCCTCTAGTTTGTTTCTAATCATGAACTCACAGAGTCTAAGTATTATTCCAAAATTACGAAAGAAGCAAAGAATTAATCCACTTAAAAGACATGAAGCTTTCAACAGAAAGTTATTTACAAATAATTACTGCAAGGAGGTTTTCTTTACAACAAACTTTTCAATCACACATATATTACTAGTGAATGAATCATAGGAATAGTTGACTTTTTAACATACAAATTAGTAATGCATGAAAGATACTGTGAGTTATAATCAAAACAATCAAACTTTTAAAAGTATATACCTGAATTTAAACTACCCAAGTTCTACATAATTTATGAAATTTAAAAAACTAAACCCTTTTACAAGTTATCTAACTCATTTGGTGTAGGAGGCTGAATTGCCTTAAAAGAAAATTTAAATTAAAATAGCTTTTTATCACATCTCACTTGGGGCTCAAAGAATAGTACTGAGGTTGACCATTCCCCTTATCAGTCAGCTTCAATCTATGTCACTTCAGACTTTTCAATGGGTTGCATAGGCATGCTCAGAAATGTATGACTCTTTGCAAACCCATGTACTATAGCCTGCCAAGTTCCTCTGCCCCTGGAATTTTCCAGGCAAGAATACTGGTGCATGCTAAGTCACTTCAGTCATATCCAACTCTTTGTAAGCATATGGACTGTAGCACACCAAGCTCCTCTGTCCATAGGATTCTCCAGGCAAGCATACTAGAAAGGGTTGTCACTTCCTTCTCCAGGGGATTGTCTCAATCCAGGGATCAAACATGATCTTATGTTTGATCTTATGTTTCTTATGTCTCCTGCATTGGCAGGTGGGTTCTTTACCACTAGCACCACTTGTGACTATTTGGGGTTGGCATGGACATGAATGTAAAATCAAGTGCATTGGAAGATGACTGTTAATTAAAACATTATCCCCTGATTAGACTATAAGCTTCATGAAGATAGGGGTCGCTTATATTTCTCTGCCAAATACCTGAAGTCTATAAAGGTACATGGGCACATGGTACATGCTCAATAAACATGCTTAATTAACACAGTATATTATAGCCTTTGAAATCCTGCTTTTGGAACAATCAATTTATCTAACAACGAGATGAAGTTCAGATTATTTTGGTGGCAGTTTCTCATAGTGAAAGTCATTCAGTCATGTCCGACTCTTTGCAACCCCATGGATTATACAGTTCATGAAATTCTCCAGGCCAGAATACTGCAGTGGGTAGCCTTTCCCTTCTCCAGGGGATCTTCCCAACGCAGGGATGGAACCCAGGTCTCCCACGTTGCAGATGGATTCTTTACCAGCTGAACCACAAGGGAAGCCCCATATAATTAACATTTACCCTCAAATAAGTAAGAAAGTGCTAATCGCTCAGTCATATCTGATTCTTTGCAACCCCGTGGACTGTAGCCAGCCAGGCTCCTCTGTCAATGGATTCTTCTAGGCAAGAATACTGGAGTGGGTTGCCAGTCCCTTCTTCAGGGGCTCTTCCCGTCCCAAGGATGGAACCCAGGTCTCCTGCATTGCAACTGTTTTTTGACAATTAACTTGTCTAAATTGTTTTAACTTTATATGTAGAAAAAGTACCTCTCCCCCGATGTTACTGAAGGTAATAGACAGACTCAACTAAAATGAACATTAACTCTTTTAACATCAGTGTACCCTCTGCACTCTGCAGGATCCACAGTTTTCTAATACAATTGATAATTTTTCTGTATTTACATTTTAATCTATGTTCTACCTTGAAAGAACTAAAAAAAGGACAATAAGTAAAAACGTCAGTTCACCATGGCTTGACTCTAAATACCACTATACAGCCAGAGCTGACGATTCACTGAAACAACACAGAAAGAACACGGACTTGATCTAGGGTGGCTCAGCCTGCAGTGGCTTGAAGCAGGATTTCAGTTCTCCGGCCAGATATGGAAGTCAGCTCACTGTAGTGACAGTGCTGAATCCCAGTTACTAGACCACCAGGGACAGTGGTCATCAGCTCTGTAAAAATGAATCCCACAAAGAGACAGACAGAGGCAAAGCAAGTGCTCATTAAGAGGAAAGAGTACATGTAAACAGACACACACAGAAGGACTCAGAGAAAGAGCCTGGCCCTCACGGCGGCTTGGATCGCTGACATAAGGCATTTCTTCTGGGTTTCCTCTGGCCAATCATTTTGCTTTGCCTGGCCCTGAGTCCATACATGGCTTATCTCAGGGTCTCCCCTGTGTGCACACACACCTCTTATCCAAGACGGATTCTAGCAGAGAGGCCTATGAGCAGGTTGACATCACCTACTGTGGGGTGGCACCCCTCCCTGTCTGATCCCCAGGAGAACATGCGTAGTGGGGAAGTTCTCCTTGACCTCGAGAACTGAGAAATATGTGGTCTCTTCGTCTCTTATCTGGGCAGGGCTCAGCTCCTCTCTGCTCTTGTTATTGTCTTTGTCACAGTTCAACTGTCCACAGGGGACAGACTCCGGCCGCTCAGCCTGGGGCCCATCTGTCTCCTGCCTCAGACTCTACCAGACTCTCAGACTCTCCTGAAGAAGCAAAGGGAATAAGGTAGACCCCAGCCCCGTCCTCAGTGTCTGAATTGTAGAGTACCTGAATTCCAACCAACCAAAGGAACAAATAATCACAAACGATAGCAAGAACAATGAATGAAGCGGGATACAAAGAGAGTAAAAGGGGAAATGGACTTTCAGTAGTATGGTCAGGGCAGGCTCTGCTGAGGAAATGAGATGTCAGTCAAGATCTGAAGGATAGGAAACACTCAGTCACGCGAAAAGCAGAAGGAAACAGAGCTGAGCATTTAGAAGACCAAGAGATACCTTGTTGACTTGAGCAAAGTTTAAGGAGGTTGAGGTGGGGATACCATTTACGGCTAAACCAGTAAGCAGCAAAGAACATATACTCAAGTGCAATAGGAAGTCATTCAAGGGTTTAGGCAGAGGGCTACTAAGATCCAAGAGAAGATGTCTCTCTCCTCATCAAGTGGAGAATAAGAGTCAGGAGCAGGTATGGAAACTGATGGTGACCAGACCCTTGCCTTGATACATTTAAGTTTCACAAACTCTGTAAGGCAAGGGAGTACTTTTTTTTTTTTCAACTGAAGTATAGTTCCTTTACAATATTATATTAGTTTCAGGTGTATGACATAGTTATTCAGTATTTTTACAGATAATACCCCATTAAAAGTTACTATAAGATAGTGGTTCTGTTTCCCTGTTTTGGACAATATATCCTTGATGCTTACCGATTTGATACACGTGCTAAGTTGCTTCAGTTATGTTCGACTCTGTACGACCCTGTGGACTGTAGCCTGCAAGGCTCCTCTGTCCATGGGATTCTCCAGGCAAGGATACTGCAGTGGGTTGTCATTTCCTACTCCAGGGTATCTGGCTGACCCAGGGGTCAAACCCATGTCTCTTTCATCTCCTGCATTGGAAGGTGCGTTCTTTACTACAGGTGCCACCTGGGAAGCCCATTTGATACACAGTAGTTTGTATCTCTTAATCCCATACTCCTCCTCTTGCCGACTTCACTTTTCCTACTAGTAACCATTAGCTTGTTTTCTATATCTATAAGAAGGAAGCACTTTTTAAAGTTGTTTCTTTTCTTCTGAACTGCAGAACATTTCTTGTTTCAACCATCCCTGATATTTCTGCTACCAACACATTACTTCAAATAACCATAATCAATATGTCCCTAAAGAAAGCTCTGGACCCAGAATGTCCATTTTAAAAATCTTCACTTTTCTGCTTACTAGTTGTGTAAAGACTCTAGTTACCATGGTTATACTGTTCTCACCTGTAAAGTTTGGATAAGAATAGAACTTATTCCCTTGAAATATTATGATGATTATATCACATTATCTATGTGAACCTCTTCAAACAGTAGACTAATAAGAATTAAATAAGATAATCCATATAAAGCACTTGGCAACTAGGTCATTATAATCAGATGTCACAGTTGCCATTATTTTAGTTACAATTATTATTAAAAGCAGAAGTCTTCCTTCATTGGCTACCCTTTTTCTATTTGTTTGAAAATACAAGTCCTCCTAGAAACTTCAAGCCCAGCAGAAAATATCACAACTGCAATTGTGGCTTTCCAATTAAAAAATCTAATGTGCATATAACATTGTGAGTGGATGAATATAGCATTATCATTGTGTCAGTTGAATTACCTGAATTAGATTTATCCAGCATTCTGGGGAGTGGAGGATTTGGGCGTTAATATGGAGATTCAGTTATGAGGAAATCAAATGATATCCACAAAAAATACCGTGGAAAATATAATACAAGATAAGCTCACATGAGAGAAGGCAAACCAGTAATGAGTGTGCCTAAAGATTAGGTTGACTACCATCAATCTACATAAAAATTTTATCCATAGCATCATAACAGATTCTTAGCTTCTTAATACAGTCCTTCACAATAAAATGTATTAGGTCTGTTAACAACCACAAGTTTGCTTTTGTTTGTGTAGTTTTTTAATAGACCTCAACTTCTGGAAAGAGTGATTATGTCTGCTTCTGCTCAACATGGTGTCCCCAGCGACCAGATCAAAGTGGGATTCTCGGTGAGCAATGGCAGTATGATGCCCAGATCTCCCAGTCAAGGACTCCCTTCTAGACTCGATTTACTCTTCTCCACTGACCCCCTCAGCTTCCAAGAGTACCAGCTGTTGACTACTCACAACTGTTCACTCAAGGAGGTACCACTTCTCTGGTTGACACAGGACTGCAAAGGCCCATCCCCTCACCTCCATGGGGGACAACTCTGCCGGACCATCTAGCTCCACAGCTCATGGCAGGCTCGGCTCACACCTCTATTGAAATTGCATCGTGACTCAACTTATTTCCCATCCTCACTCCCTTCACTCCTCCACAGGTGTAGATCTACCAGCAGACCTCTTGCACAAAAATTTCAAACTCTGTTCCCCAGCAACTTGCCGTATGAACAACACCCAAAATATCGTAGAAAAAATGAATGATTTTGCTACTAGAGCCATATATACCTTTCCTTCAAAAGAAGAACACATCTTTAAAGCATAAGCCAACAGTTAAACTGATAAGAAAATATGTGAATAAGCTTTAAAAACATAGTCATTTTTCCATTGCACTGCTTGTTTTACTCCATGTTAAGCTGTCAAACAAAAAAAATTACTACCTAAGCTGGTTTAATATCTTGTCCTTCACTCCTAGCCCCCAATCCTTTAAAAGGCTGATGGCATTAGTTCTATAGGCATCTCAAGAAAATTATTCTTATTTTTCTAGACAAAATAATGTGTGGTTAAAATAGATATCTTGGACCAGTTCATTTCTTTAAGATTTCCACACTCAACTACTTTTTTCTTAGGAATAGACCTAATGTTTAATTACAGACAAAAATGATTTAATTCAAGAAATAAAGAATTCAGTTTTGATAAGACAAGTTAATATCTTATTTTTAAGTTAAAAGAGCAGCTTACAAACTCTTAGTATAACTATAATTTTATATATAAAATGATAAAAATTAAATATATAACAAAAAGTCTTAGAAACCAAAATAACTGGGAGATTCGAATTGATACATGCATACTACTTAACATAAAATAGATAATTAAAAAAAAAAACCCTACTCTATAGAACAACCAACTCTAATCAGTGCTCTGAAATGACCTATATGGGAATGGAGTCTAGAAAAGAGTGGATATATGTGTATATATGGCTGATTCACTTTGCTATATGGAAGAAATTAACACAACATTGAAAATCAACTATATTTGAATTAAAAAATAATAAGCAAAAATACTAAATATGGAGGTGAGGGAATATTATTCAAGCTTACTTTCCTCCATATAAAATATTTAACTTTCCTGGGCCTATTTACACTCTTAAAGTGCATAGCTTAACGATTTAGGATTCAAAACTCAGAGTTTATATACTTCAAAAATAAATATTTATCTCAGTACAGGCTAGAATCTTGTTTTGATGGGAAGCCCTTCGATTTTAATGGATGTAGAAAGAGTACCTACTCTATTAACCAGAAACTAGAATTACGTTCTTAAATATATCCTAACATCTATCCTTCGACTAGCCTTCTGAGACTTAATTCTCTCTCTGACCTAAGATGTTTTGAATGTCTTACACAATTATTACTTTACTGGCACTTTGATGACTCATAATTACTTTCAGGATTAAAACTTTAACGTAACCAGCCTACCGTTTGCTGGTACTCCCTAGTATAACTGAAACATACCCATCTATCATGAGCAATTAAATTAACTTCCTCTATCTAGAAATACTATTATTCGAAGAGTTTACTAAAGGTCAGGAAACAGATTGAAAGGAGTTATTGAATCTCCTAAGCAGAACTTTAAACAAAAGTTTATTTCTGCCAATAACTGTGAAAGGTTACAGATGTTAACTGAAGTTCTTTGGTCCTCTGTTGCACCTTATTGTATGCAAACACAAGCATTTCACTCTTGTTGGAAGCAAATAAATAAATCATTTTGTTAAAAAGTCACAGGCTCACCGAATTCTACTTTTCAACAAAATTTAAACATTTTGTTTATTATCATTCCTGAAAGCATTAAAGGACTTTGATGTCACTGTTGATTACTCCCTTTCTCTTTCTCAGTAATGTCAAAACCTCAAAAGCCCAACTTAAAGAAAACAAATATCCATGAAGAAAAAAAAAAATGAATTTAAAATTCTGTCTTTACAGAAAGAAGAAAAGCAATTCCAGGAGATTTAAAAGCAGAAACGTTACTTTGCCAACAAAGGTCTGTCTAGTCAAGGCTATGGTTTTTCCAGTAGTCATGTATGGATGTGAGAGTTGGACTGTGAAGAAAGCTGAGTGCCAAAGAATTGATGCTTTTGAACTGTGGTGTTGGAGAAGACTCTTGAGAGTCCCTTGGACTGCAAGGAGATCCAACCAGCCCATCCTAAAGGAGATCAGTCCTGGGTGTTCATTGGAAGGACTGATGTTGAAGCTGAAACTCCAATACTTTGGCCACCTCAAGCGAAGAGTTGACTCATTGGAAAAGACCCTAATGCTGGGAAGGATTGGGGGCAGGAGGACAAGGAGATGACAGAGGATGAGATGGCTGGATGGCATCACCGCCTCAATGGACATGGGTTTGGGTGGACTCTGGGAGTTGGTGATGGACAGGGAGGCCTAGCATGCTGCAGTCCATGGGGTCACAAAGAGTCAGACACGACTGAGAGACCGAACTGAACTGAACTGATAATTCTATCCAGATACAGGAGAGGATCTAGAGAAAGTTAGGATATTTAACTATCACGATTTGGAAACAAGAAGCAGCAGTGGAGAAAAGCAAGTAGATAGTAATCACGAGGGTAATAGTTAACTACAAACTGATGAGTAGAGAGGAAAATGATGATCATTTAGTGATTCATCTCTGCTCTCCCAATTCCTCTCCAATCACATATTAAGATAAATTGTTGGAATAGACATTCATTACAAACAGCTGACATTCCAACAGAGGCTAAAACTAACTTGTCAAAATTATCACTCATTTAGGGAATCAACTGGGGCTTTCCTGGTAGCTCAGCTGGTAAAGAATCTGCCTGCAATGTGGGAGACCTGGGTTCAATCCCTGGGTTGGGAAGATCGCCTGGAGAACAGAATGGCAACCCACTCCAGTGTTCTGGCCTGGGGATTCTCTCTGCACAGCAAGCCACACCAACACTTCACTCTTCAAGCATAATAACAGGTAAAATGTAGCTCCCCTGGGGTGGTGGGCTCTAGCAGATTTTCCTGATCAGCTAGATCTTAAGTGACTGTAACCTAGGATAGTTTGACCAAAGAGGTTTAGGGTAAGAGGAGGCTATAGCAACTACTTCTTCAGGTAGCTCCTGGAACACAAGAACAACTGGTTTGAATGTCATGTTACTCTACAGCTCTACATGTACTTGGGTTTAGAAACATAGTGGAGGAAAGCATTTTTAAGAGTGAGAATAGAAGTAGGATCAAAGCAATAGCTAAAATTGAGAATGCTCTGAAAATGTTTCAGCCCTTTAAAGTTTACATACACAACAGAGTTCTCTTCCCTCCAGAGAATGTCACTACACAAAACCAAGGGGGAACACACACTTCAGCAGCAGCTACTGGGAATTACCAAATTACATAAAATTAATGGGATGTGGCTCTTTGTAATGAATAAATTTATGACTAAATGATAAGTGCCTTATGCTTTTTATTCCACTGGGTAATCAATTCAATCAGATCTATTAGATAGGCCCATTACATATCTGATGGGCAGTTTTACTTTGTTCATCCTATTCAGATTTCTGTCTATGCTGAAGGAAAAATAAGCAGCCTGGTCTTTGAATTTAAATGTGGAAAGGTGGGAAGTCAGGTACGCAAAATGGTAAAAAATTAAAAAGGAAACCAGGATTTGGCTAAGTCAAAGACACAATAGGATAAAGGGAAACATCAGAAATATTAAAATATTTTGTGAATAAATCAAATATGTTCAATTTATTGTTTTAAAAAAGCAACATTGGTAATATTCAGAACATTTTTTCTATAAGTTAAAAAACAAAAAACCTAAGGATAAAATTACTGTGGTCCAGCCTTAGAAGAACCCAAATCAACATGAATGGTTGTTCCAGTTCCAGGTGATCCACGTGTAAACCTGCAGAGGCAACAAACAGCAGGCTCCAAGGGAATGTAAATAAGCAAGGCTGTTCCTATAATGAGATGGGTGTGTTGAAGGAAAGTAAATTACCTAAATTGTACTTTCTGTAATGAAGGAAATCTTTACACCCCAATGAAAAGTTACTTCATCCAGAAACTGGCAATATCATTTTTCTTAGCTACCTCACAGTTTGGGAGTTCTTTAAAACTTTTTATTTTCTATTGGAGTATAGTTGATTAACAGTGTTGTGACAGTTTCAGGTGTGGAGCAAAGTGATTCAGTTATGCATATACATGCGTCTATTCTTTTTCAAATTCTTTTCCCATTTAGGTTGTTACATAATATTGAGCAGAGTCCTTTGTGCTATACAGTAAGTGCTTGTTGGTTATTCATTTTAAATATAGCAGTGTGCACATATCCATCCTAAACTCCCTAACTACCCCACCTCCCCACCCTTCCCCGCAGGAACCATAAGTTCATTCTCTTAAGTCTGTGAGCCTGTTTCCACTTTGTCAATAAGTTCATTTGCATCATCTTTTTTTATATTCCACATATAAGGAATATCATATTTCTCTTTATCAGTCTGACTTACCTCACCCTGTATAACAATCTTTAAATCCATCCATGTAGCTGCAAATGGCATTATTTCATTCTGTTTAATGGCTGTGTAATATTCCATTGTATGTATATGTACCACACCCTCTTCATCTATTCCTCGGTCAATGGACATTCAGGTTGCTATCTCAGTTTTCACAGGAAAGCCATATAAACTAACATGTGGAAAGGCTTTATAAAGGTAAGAACATGAAACAGATAAAAGGTAGCACTGATATCAGAGGCAGTATTCGTGCTACCATCTACAGTACCAAGCAAATTCCCAACAAGTAACTGATAAATGAAAGAACGAAAATTTTTAAATAATTTCTAAAACCCAAGACCAAATCACCAAATGATTCCAACAGGTAACATTATATTTAACATTAGGTTGTAGGATGTTCTAGTTCTCCACAGTTTATTGCCAATATGACTTCAGTGTATACAATCTGCTGAGTCCTGTTCTAAGGGCTTTAGAAATATTAACTTGACAACAGCTCTATGAGGTAGAATCTACTATTAGAATCTACTTCATCTACAAGTCTTTATTTACAGATGAAGAAAATTACCTGATTCAGAACACAGGGCTAAATAATTCATCAAAAATCAGAGTCTATAAATGGAAGAAATCAAATCTAAAAACTCTTGCTCTACTAGCCATGCTTTTAAACTAAAATGAATTTATTAACACAGATACTCAGTAGCAAATTGGTAAGCATTATCTGCACAAACATTACAGTATAGGACCAAGATAGTAGTTTCAGATAAACTCAGTTCAGGATCATTGTTAACTGGATTGTACAGTCAAAATTCCTTCCTATTCTGGAGCTGACTCAAAGGGGCATTGTGTCAATTATATGTGTCTCCTTGTTTCACTCTTCTCTTTGCTTCAAAATACCTCCTTCCCCAATCCCCAGACATATCTGTAATGGAATATATTAAATAGGTTTCTTTAGGTGAGAAAATTCTTCAGTGTGAGGAATTCTTAAAGAATCATAATAGAAACACCTAAATTACATGAACATCTACAGCTAGACTTTCATTCACTAACAATTTATTTACTCCAGTATCCTTGCCTGGAAAACTCCACAGAGGAGCCTGGTGGGCTACAGTCCATGGGGTTGCAAAGAGTTGGACACAACTGAGCAAATAACACATGAAATTGGACAATCACAACTCATCGGCCTGAATGTTTTTCAAAGAAATCTAGTAAAAATGAGATTGGGAATTCCTGTCTCTTTACTTGTGGAATTCCTGTCTCTTTACTTATTTGAATGGATTTTTAAAAAATGGATTCCCATCAAGGCTTTTAAAGAGTCTATGTCTTTAAGAGATGCAATTCTAATTACACAAAAGAGAAGGCTCACAGACTGACCAGGACAACTTGTAACTCTGAGCTCCACAATGCCCCAGTCTCAGCATTCAACTGCACTTGCTTTCCTTGGGTTTAATTCACCATCTTCTTCCATATGGTTCCAGCCCCACAACACTGCCAGCTCAGTCTTAGTGGTATCATGATAACTGCCATCCCCTCAAAGAGAACACTGAGGACCAGTTTCTGATTTTTCACCTTTTCTCAATAATAGGGACAAGAGTTACATTCAATATCTATATACCATAAATATTCACCATCACTTTATTTAATTCAATTTGCTACCATATGCTGTGGAATATTATTTGTTTGTTTGAAAAAGGTCTTGAGTTTACCTTTTTCCTCCAAAGTCACTGCTGCCTCCTTACATCAGGATAAATTTACCCAGTTTCTCTCTAGAAGACTTACCTTCCTAAAACACTATTCAGTATATCCTAAAGCCTGTCCTGGTTACATCTGCATTCTATTATAATATTTCCCAAAGCCTATTTGTCACAAGAAAAAAAATTAATTAAATTAAAAAGCACCTGTGACCAACTAGGGCTTCCCTGGTAGCTCGGCTGGTAAAGAATCCACCTGCAATGCAGAAGACTCCAGTTCGAGCCCTGGAACGGACAGATCCCCTAGAGAAGGGATAGGCTCCCCACTCCAGTGTTCTTGGGCTCACTGGTAAAGAATCCACCTGCAATGCAAAAGACCTGGTTTAATCCCTGGGTTGGTAAGATCCCCTGGAGAAGGGAATGGCTACCCACTCCAGTATTCTGGCCTGGAGAATTCCACGGACTGTATAGTTCATGGGGGTCACAAAGAGTCGGACAAGACTGAATTCACTTAGAATGCACACACACACACACACACACACACACACATACACACACAAAACACAACCCCACACACATACACACATCAAAAAGAGTTGAGTAACACAAACTACATCCCAAACGAGTATACAATTAATTGCTCCTGAATGGTATTAGAAAAGGGCTTTGGAAGAACAAATACTAGGAACTAGAAGACTGAAGTTTTAGTCTCTGTGAGTCACTGGCAAGTTCATAAACCTCTTTGGCCTTTCCAAAGATGTAAAACTGAAGATTTTGAATAGATGGCCCTTAAGGTTCCTTCTGTGGTGTTGGAGAAGACTCTTGAGAGTCCCTTGGACTGAGAGGAGATCCAGCCAGTCCACCCTAGGGGAGATCAGTCCTGGGTGTTCATTGGAAGGACTGATGTTAAAGCTGAAATTCCAATACTCTGGCCACTTGATGCAAAGAGCTGACTCATTGGAAAAGATCCTGATGCTGGGAAGGTTTGGGGGCAGGAGGAGAAGGGGACAACAGAGGATGAGATGGTTGGATGGCATCATCAACTGAATGGACGTGAGTTTGGGTAGGCTCTGGCAGTTGGTGATGGACAGGGAGGCCTGGCATGCTGCGGTTCATGGGGTCGCAAAGAGTTGGACATGACTGAGTGACTGAACTGAACTGAACTGAAGGCTCCTTCTATCTCTCCCATCCTATGTTATTTTATAATTCAGACTGCAGAAGTCACAGGAAGGCAATACAATATGAAAAGAACTTGAGTTTACAGCCAGATAGAAGAAAGTGTGCATTAAGTTACTACATTAGAATTTCTTCCTTGAATTATTCTGGTTATAATTAGAGATGATGCATTTACAGCATGCAAAACCTGCTGAAGAAATGACAATTATTGAGTTAAAATGAGACACTGTTCTTCAGAGAGAGTCTGCTATATCACACCATGTAAGATGGATTCTCATCTCTCAACTGTTTAAAAGGACATATAATCATCACTTTTAGTGAACAGTGAACATCCTATCAAATTCCACTACACATCAACCTGCTCTGGGGAAAGGGTTTTGTCGTCACCATTTATACTGACTGACTGGCATATAAGATCAACTCCGTCAACATTTTTGATTTAACAAAGGTATGTGTTGGGTTATCTTTTTGCATTTCAAAGTATCTCTGTTCTTTTTTCTAATGATGATCTGGCTGTCCGATGGTTACACACTGACAAAACCGTCAAACTTCTAATTAGTGAAATTACGCTTATTTTCTTCTGTCTGTCCCTCATTAGCAGGTACTCTGTAATCCAAGTGTGAATTAAAATATCTGGAAGACATCAGTCAGTGACCCTTAAGTCTTAAGCAACACTCATCAGGAAAAAATAAATCATTGCTTTGTGGTGAAAGTGAAAGTCACTCAGTCATGTCCAACTCTTTGCGACCATGGACTATACAGTCCATAGAATTCTCCAGGCCAGAATATTGGAGTGGGTAGCCTTTACCTTTTCCAGGGGATCCTTCCAACCCAGGGATCAAAGCCAGATCTCCCACACTGCAGGCAATTCTTTACCAGCTAAGCCACCAGGGAAGCCCTTGCTTTGTGGAAGGGGGTGTTAATATACTTTAAAAAAATGCAGACATTACTATCAAGTTAGATGATTTCAATTTCCTGTTTTATAGACATGTATCTACTTTTGATATAACTTTAAATACACTGTGAACAAAAGAGAAATAAATTATAGCTTTAAAATTCTACTTTATGTCATATAAAATAATGGCCATGCTATCATTTATCCTTATAGTAAGTCACTCATTTAAAAGTATGACAAATTCTTTTGAAATAGGATTGCCAGAAATTTTGATCCACTTCAAGAGGAAAGACAGTTTCCATTTTTTTTTTGTTTGTTTCTTTATTTACTGCATTTATCCCTCATTAAACACCAAAGTAAAACAGAAAAAAAGAGTAAACGTAGAAGTTGAGCTATTATTTTGTGAGGACAATATGTTAACTGTGCAATATCTAGATAAATTCACTTCAAGTCATTGGAACTAATGTACTTTTAAGAACATGACAAAGAACTTATAGTAGACATTAGATTTTACTTCATTTTATACAGATAGGCTTTTAAAAAGTTTACATTTATTAAGCTTTATTTTTAATGTAGGACAAAGATAACAAATTACCAGCTTCCCTGTTTACTTACATATTAGCAAACATAGCTTAAATATGACAAAGCTAAATTATCATAAAGCAAAATAAGTTTAGAATGTTTATATCACATTTCAAAGTCTCTTCTCCATACATTTACAACATAATACAAAATAAAATCCAACTAATTTTCTAGTAAATTTTTCATAAATTATATAGCAATTCACTTTTTCGCTAATTTTTCTCAGTGCTAAGGTAACTGAATAGCCTTTTTTTTTAATTTTCTTTTTTTTTTTTTTATTAGTTTTGCCATACAATGACATGATATCGCCATGGGTTTACACATGCTCCCCCTCCAGAACCCCCCTCCCTCCTCCCTCCCTCCTCCCTCCCCCCGGGAAATCTCGAGGTACCAGCCCCGAGCATCAATCCTGGGCTGGCGATTGATTACACATATGATAATTCACATGTTTCAATGCCATTCTCCCATATCATCCCACCCTTGCCCTCATCCACAGAGTCCACGAGTCTGTTCTATACATCTGCGTTCCTTTTGCTGTCTCGCATGCAGGTTCTCGTTACCGTCTTTCTAAATTCCATATATACGCGTTAGTATACTGTATTGTTGTTTTTCCTTCTGGCTTACTTCACTCTGGATAATGGGCTCCAGTTCCGTCCACCTGAGTAGAACTGATTAAAATGAATTTTTTTTTTTAATGCTGAGTAATATTCCATTGTGTATATGTACCACTGCTTTCTTATCCATTCGTCAGTTGATGGGCATCTAGGTTGCTTCCATGTCCTGGCTATTGTAAACAATGCAGCGATGAACATTGGGGTACATGTGGCTCTTTCAATTCTGGTTTCCTCAGTATATATGCCCAGCAGTGGAAACCAGAATTGAAAGAGCCACATGTACCCCAATGAATAGCCTTTTAAACTTCAACTTTGGATGAATATAGATTACGATTTTGAAGTGCTGTGTAAGATATCAAGGTAATATTTTATATCAAGGTAATATTATATATTATATAATATGTAACCTTTGTAAATACTTTATGGTTGAAATATTAAAACAAGGAATGAAACTAAGTTATCAGAATTTGAGAACAATGAGATTTCTGATATACATTTCTAAATCTTCTCTTTATTGATTAAGAAACTGTTCCCTAAATAAATAGAGCCCTCAGTCAATGTCACACAGTTAGTGTGGTGTAGTGAGAAGGCCTACAATTTAGAGTCAGACAGACCTGGATACTAATCAAGCACCCTTTCTGTGCTATGTTATACTTATTATTGTGTCATTCATGACCTCAGTTTCTGCATCTGTAAAAAGGACATAGTAATAAGTATTTATGTTATAGTGACAATATAAATTGAATAGAGTATTATCATGGTACATAAAAGACGGTAAACAAATGTGAAGTTCTAGGCTTATTAAAGAAAGAGCCACATGCAATCTAAGTTGCTTACTTTCTTGTAAGTCTATAAGTCACCAAGATATTTTGCCTAACTTGCTACTTACTTAAAACTCAATATATATATTTTTCCATATAGGTTTAAAGTCATTTGAAACTTCACGTTTGCCATCTACATATCAAATCAGCATAATTGTTAACCTGAAGTAACTTTAACAGTTTTCCCTTTTCTATTCATTAGCCTCAGCTCCTTTTCCCTGAGTAAGGTTAATTTTTTTTCAACTGTAAAATTTTTAATAGGGTTGATAAGTGAGTGTAATGCTATTTGTAAATACAATGGACTGCTGACCTTAACACCAAATGGAAATAAAACATTTTTAAATCAAGCAAAATGTCTCAATTGTAATTACCAAGTGGCCTTTATCTTAAACAATTAGTTTAATACAATGGTTTTAATAAAAAAAAAAAGGTTCTTTCAAATAATCTTTAACTACAGTCTGTAACAGAAGAACACTTTTAATTTTATAGGAGAAACTACATTTCCACTAAATCAAGAAAAAATTCTCAAATCACTTATCATTTTTATGCATTAATATCAGTTTATGAAAAAGAACTAGCAATGACATTTTTAATTCTCCAAGTATCATAAAATGATGTATATATGGAGAAAAATATGGAATTTTTAATTTAATTGTGAGAAGAAAATTAAAGGCGTGAGCTGAAAAAAGTCTTAAGTAGGTTTTTTACCAGAAAAAAATACATAGTGTTATAATAAAATACACATACACATTTATTTTTTAATATAGTATCATACTACCTACAAATGCCTTAGACACTTTTATTTATTTTTCGCTAACCACAAAACTCAACTTCAGAGATTTTTCTGCTATGTGAAAATGGACATGTTGTCCCCAGTTGCTAAAAGTATTTTTTTATTTTATTAAAAGCAAAGATCTGCATAAGGTATATAGGACAAAAATTAGCTGCATTCAACAATGACTTTTCCTTTGGAATACAGTACACTGACATTTTGGGTTTCCAAAGTGGATCAGATGGTAAAGAATCTGCCTGTCAATGGGGGAGACCTGGGTTTGATCACTGGGTGAGGAAGATCCCTGGAGAATGGGACAGCAACACACTCCAGTACTGCTGTCTGGAGAAGCCCAGGAACAGAGGAGCCTGGTGAGCTACAGACCACGAGGTCTCAAAGAGTCGGACATGAGTGATTGACTAAGCATGCACTCACACTGACATTGTATCTTCTAGAATCAAAGACCATTTATTAAATGCCCCATAATTGCCAACCACAGGAATTGTCTAATGTTCTTCCTGAATAATAGAAAACAAAAATGTCATAAAGATTGAAAGCAGTGTTCAAGTCCCAGATGAACTAAAGGTGTACAAAAAAAATTACCACTGCAATAAATTCTAATACCACCTTCCTTTGCCAAAAGGTTCAAAGATGTAGTACACATCAGCTTTAGCCAGCTGTAATAGGCATTTATCATTCCCCAAAGCAAAAAGCAACATAGGATCTCAGTTCAGTTCAGTTCAGTCACTCAGTCGTGTCCGACTCTTTGCGACCCCATGCACTGCAACATGCCAGGCCTCCATGTCCATCACCAACTCCCGGAGTTTACCCAAACATGTCCATTCAGTCAGTGATGCCATCCAACCATCTCATCCTCTATCATCCCCTTCTCTCCAGCCTTCAATCTTTCCCAGGATCAGGGTCTTTTCCAATGAGTCAGTTCTTCACATCAGGTGATCAAAGTATTGGAGTTGCAGCTTCAACATCAGTCCTTCCAATGAACACCCAGGACTGATCCCCTTTAGGAAGGACTGGTTGGATCTCCTTGCAGTCCAAGGGACTCTCAAGAGTCTTCTCCAACACCACAGTTCAAAAGCATCAATTCTTCGGCACTCACCTTTCTTTATAGTACAACTCTCACATCCACACATGACTACTGGAAAAAACATAGCCTTGACTAGACAGACCTTTGTTGACAAAGTAATGTCTCTGCTTTTTAACATACTGTCTAGGTTGGTCATAACTTTCCTTCCAAGGAGTAAGGGTCTTTTAATTTCATGGCTGCATTTACCATCTGCAGTAAGTTTGAAGCCCAAAAAAATAAAGTCTATTACTGGTTCCACTGTTTCCCCATCTATTTGCCATAAAGTGATGGGACTGGATGCCATGATCTTAGTTTTCTGAATGCTGAGTTTTAAGCCAACTTTTTCCCTCTCCTCTTTCACTTTCATCAAGAGGCTCTTTAGTTCTTCTTCATCTTCTGCCATAAAGGTGATGTCATCTGCATATCTGAGGTTATTGATATTTCTCCTGGAAATCTTGATTTCAGCTTGTGCTTCTTCTAGCCCAGCATTTGTCATGATGTACTCTGCATATAAGTTAAATAAGCAGGGTGACCATATATAGCCTTGACATACTCCTTTTCCTATTTGGAACCAGTCTGTTGTTCCATGTCCAGTTCTAATTGTTGCTTCCTGACCTGCATACAGTTTTCTCAAGAGGCAGGTCAGGTGGTCTGGTATTCGCATCTCTTTCAGAATTTTCCACAGTTTATTGTGATCCACACAGTCAAAAGCTTTGGGATAGTCAATAAAGCAGAAAAAAGATGTTTTTCTGGGACTCTCTTGCTTTTTCAATGATCCAGCGGACGTTGGCAATTTGCTCTCTGGTTAGGGTCTCAACTTCTGTCTATAATCAAGCATGCATGTAAATACCAAGAGTTACAAGATAGTCCTAAGTCAATACCTATCTCCTAGATCAATGTGTCCCTATAACTCAGAACCAGATTCTTCTGAAAGAAAAGTCCTGATTTCAAAAAGGTCAGACCTTGCTGAAAAGGTGTATACCTATAGTCCCCACTGCTCATCACTGAAACTATGGTTTCAAGACAAGATTGGTTCTAAGGAGTAAATATTATTCCCTCTAATTCCAGATAAGCAAACTAACTGCAAGCCTAATTTTGAAAAGCATTGTCCATTCATCCAAAGACAATCACTAATGCGCAGTAGAATTTAGTCCCAGACTCCAGACATGGAATCCACGTCCTTATCCAACATTACGAAGCCAGTCTCCATATTCCCGGTATACTGCATTTTATATTAGTCTTATTTTTCCACCTCAGCCTTAAAGGAGGTAAGGTAAACACAAACTATATCTTCATTTGTCTGTCATATGACCAAATACAGACTTTGTCTGGGTTGTAAATACAATAGAGAAGTACTGAAAGACCATAAACATCTATTCAAAATATAATTATTTCTCACCATCTTTTTCTGATTTAGATGTAATTATTTTTTATTCCTGGCTAGTGAAAACAATGAAAACTAAGACACACCACTGTGGTACTGATGAAAAAATGCTCTACTCATATTAATAACTCCATGGTAATCATTTTTAACTGTGTCCATCTAAACAAAAACAACAAAAAAAGAAAATGCTGCACAGAAGTCTGGAGTTCTCAGATCCTCTTAAGATTACATATTGGCTTCATATTAGGTCCATGTATAGTATAATACTGCTTTATGGATACTTGAAAATACAAGGCAAATTACAGTCATTATTAATTTATTCTTTATACATTAGCAGCCTGGATCATAAGCTTAACTCCTTATGTCTCTTTTCCCTCCCTTTGAGGCACTTCTCAATGATGTATCTCTCTAGCAGAGGATTGCTCTCACATCAGTCTCACTCTGCCATCAAGTCCACACTTAATATTGGGGTGAGGAGAAGCAGTAGAGGAATGAGGCTACTATGTGCAGCTGACTTTGGAGTTTGCCTCTTGCTAAGGCATGTGGCTCATATCGAGGGAAAAGGACTCTGGGATATTTAACAGAGGAGGGCACCCCTCTGAAGCATGGGGAAACCCATCCTGACTGAGCAAGTAGGGCGCAAGAGTTAATCTAAGCTCTCTTCATTCATCCACATTTTTCCTATAATAGGATGGATGGCCTGGCTTTGTTCCTGATCAACTCTGAGATAGCTTTGTCTGGAAATCCCGATTGTTCTTTTGCATATTATTGTAAGAACTGACTACTGTTTGGCTAAAAGCCTTCTTTCCTTCCATCCCAGTTTATTTGTTTATTTTTTTCCTTTTTTTTTATCATAACTAATTCAAGAAAGACTTTTTACTTTACAATATTGTGTTGGTTTTGCCATACATTGACATGATTCTACCTTGGGTATACATGTGTTCCCCTTCCAGAACCGCCCCCCTCCCACCTCCCTCCCAATTCCACCCCTCTGGGCATCCCAGTGCACCAGCCCTGAGCACCCTGTATCATGCATCAAACCTGGGCTGGCCATTCATTTCACATATGATAATTAACATGTTTCAATGCTGTTCTCCCATATTATCCCACCCTCTCCCTCTCCCAGAGTCCAAAAGACTGTTCTATACATCTGCGTCTCTTTTGCTGTCTCGCATACAGGGTTATCGTTACCATCTTTCTAAATTCCATACATATGTGTTAGTATACTGTATTGTTGTTTTTCCTTCTGGCTTACTTCACTCTGTATGATAGGCTCCAGTTTCATCCACCTCATTAGAACTGATTTGAATGTATTCTTTTTATGGCTGAGTAATATTCCATTGTGTATATGTACCCCTCCATCCCAGTTTAAATAAACCAGAGGGCAGGGAATGCTTATTACCAGTTTAGGGCAAAGACACTGTTTAATCTATCCAGGCATTTGTCAAACTCAACCAAGCACCAAATATACCCTTCTATGATTTCTGGTCCTATCTCAAGTTCTTATCAAAAACAACAATGAAATTTCATACATGCAAATAATAGACAAAACCACATATGGAGCTCTATAATGAAAGTTTCTTTGCTTATGATTATATAATGAAGGTATTCAAGCTGAAATAGGACTGCCCCAAATGGTAGTTTCTCTAACCAACAACCAGTAAATAGCAGATCCCTGCTATATCATTTTTTTAGCATACAAAATTATATATGTAAGAAGCAGATGGTGAATGTCAACTTGGCACCATCTCACCATCTGCTCTTTGTATAGCTAGTCAAGTTCAGAATGTTACTTAAAGATTCAAGAAAGACAACCCTATCGCTGAAGCCAAGAGCAGCCTGCTTCCTTAAGCTCTCAACATTTGCAATATATACACCAGGTATTGATCTCTGATATATAAAATCTGTTTTAATCTCACTCTACTGAGTAAAACCTAAACAGAAGCATTCATTTCTCTAGTATCCCACAGATATATTCTGGACAAGAAAGAAAAAGAGTAACACAGTTCTAAATAGCTAAAGAATGGATACAGAAAATAGACTGTATACACCACAAGACGACATAGAACAAGGAAAACAGTAAAGCATAAACATCCGGTCTGAGCCTGTCTTTCGTCTGCTACCAGGATAAAGTATGTTAATGAAGGAAAATCTGCAGCACGTTGGCTTCACATTTAAATGCAGTACAAAAGTGATATACTTTGCATCAGCATGTAACTTTTATCTTACAGATTTTTTTTTATCTTACAGTTTACTGAAAAATGCAAACATGAAATCTACAATACTTAACTAGACTTCATATATTAAAAGCCAATTAGGCCGCCGAGACCGAGATGGCCGAGAGAGTCGCAGCCTTCCTCAAGAATGTCTGGGCCAAGGAGCCGGTGCTGGTGGCATTGTTCGCCATTGCAAGCCTTGCTGTAATCCTGCCCACATTCAGCCCCTACACCAAGTACTCGCGCATGATCAACCAGGCCACAACCTACAACTACCCAGTGCCCCTCCGAGACGACGAGAACATGCCCGACGTGCCCAGCCACCCCCAGGACCCCCAGGGCCCAAGCCTAGAGTGGCTGAAGAAACTGTGAGCGCCTCCATTGACAGGGGGCAGCCCCTGCCCCGATGGCCCCAATAAATGCACTAACCACCTCGAAAAATAAATAAATAAAATAAAAACCAATTAGAAGCCATCTATTATTTTTTAATGATCTATTTCCATCTAGATGCAGTAAATATTATTCATGACAACATATACCAGGAAATAATATTAATCATCTATTTTATAAAGATATTATGTTACATAAACACATTATAACACACATAATTATCACTTACAAATATGTGAATATGTCAGAGAACAATAACAGCAATGCTTTCTATAGTGTCTACTGTATTACTGGCATCATTCCAGTTGCTTTAACATCAGTCCTAAAAACACCCTATTCAAGGTCAGTTACGTAATTTGCAGGGTTCAATGCAAAATAAAAACGCAGGGTCTTGTGTTAAAATTGAAGGATAAAAGCTTTTTTCCTTTATCCATGGTCTTTCTCTCTCAACCTATCACGAGATGCTTGCAGGGTGAAGGCAGATCTTCACAGGTGCTTGGACCACCTCCTGTCCCTGACACTCAGCAGGTGCCCCACTAGCTGACCTGACATCCCCAGCGCCCATGCCCAGACCCGACTGGAGGCCTGGGGAGGCAGAGGGGGCATCAGAAGGGGCATCCCAGAACCTCTCCAGAGAAATGGGGAGACAGTAGCAGACAGAACCACACCTAAGGCAAGGCTGCAAGCCCCCAGTGTAAGTGACACTGTCCCATCTGACATCATCAAATACATAAATCCAAAGTAAAACCTGCTAGAAATGTCAAAACGATGACCACGGAGCAGTCGACCACAAGCACAGGGCCAAATTCTGAGTGCCAGAGCATGAGCTGTGTCACTGGCTGAGTACCTATAAAGCTGCCCCGACCAGAGAAAGAAATGCTATTCATCTCCATTTTACAGATGAGGAAACTGAAACATAGAGATCATTCAATTCCCCCAGTCAACTGAATAAAGAGGTAGAGTCAGGATTCAAACTCAGACAGGACTGACACACAATCCTGACTGTGGGGTCCATGTTCTACACACCATACTAAAAGGAAATTTAAAGAAATATATTTTTAGTCTCTAATAAGCTATCTATTATTTCTGAACAATTATTTTCTCTATCCAAATCTAGAAGGCACATATACAAGTACTTGCTTATAAAATCACATACAAATATCCTGGAAAAATTCTAAAACATATTCCTTTACATAAATAAGACTTAGATATAGAAATTTGATTATTCCATTTCCAGAGAAGAAGGGGGACTATATTATATGCATTAGCAGTTATATATGCCTTGTATATTGATGCCTGCATTTCAAAGATTGGATAAGTCATATTCAAATGAATATCTGTGCTCCAAACAGTATTTTAAGCCTGACTCCAAGATTTTCAGAAACACAAGAACAACCATCATTATTTGAACCCCAGCAACCATATGGAGTCTCCCTGGCACTCTCACACCTCTTTTCTGCACATCATTCCTCCTTCTTGGCCATCAACTTCTATGAAACCAAATGTCTGGTATAATCATAAAAGAGCTTTCTCTTAATTTCACCATGATTTATACCAACAAAAAAACGCCAGTGTCCCAATCTATTCATTTATTTGTTCAATGAATATTTATTGAACAAATTTGATTTGCTCCACAGACTTTAAATTACAAGTTTGCAGATTATCTGATTAGTATATTAATAGATATGATAGCATTCTGATTGAAATAAGAGCTTTAGAACCTAACCCCACCCCATACACAGACTATTTCCAATGAATGAATAAGTCTTGTATCATATCACTGTGAAAATGTGAAAAAAAAAAAAAAGAAGGGAAAAGATACCACCCCTCTCTTTGGAGCCTTGCATTTAAACTCTTAAAATGCAGGCGTCACTGATTTAGTGATTGCTCTATAACTTCCTTCAACTCCCAAACATTAATTATTATAATAGTTAATGTTGACAGTTCTTGGCAAGGTCTGTACAAATAAAGATTAAATAATATAATCTGTATTTAAAAGAAAAAGGATGCCCTCACACCACTAAAAACCTGGAACAATATTCAATGATTCACACAGAAATGATCAGAGAGAACACTGTCTAAATGGGCTTTGAAGACCAACTTCATTTGTGCTTGGTTGCTCAGTTGTGTCCAACTCTTTGTGACCCCATGAACTGCAACCCACCAGGCTCCTCTGTCCATCGGGATTCTCCATGCAAAAATACTGGAGTGGGTTGCCATGTCATCTTCCAGGGGATCTTCCCAATCCAGGGATCAAACCCAGGTCTCCTGCATTGCAGGCGGATTCTTTACCATCTAAGTTACCAGGGAAGCCCATTTATCAAATATAATAAATCAGTAAGTACTAGTTAACCATTCCTTCAGTTAGGCTAAATGTTAATTTTTTTTTCTGTTTTGCTATGTTTGTTATTTTTTTTTTTTTTGAAGTATACTTGACCATGTGACCCAGCAATCAGACTACTGGGCATATACTCAGAGGAAACCATAACTTAAAAAGACACATGCACCCCAATGTTCATTGTAGCACTATTTATATTGACCAGGATATACAAACAACCCCAATGTCCAACAGCAATAAACACTAAGTGTGGAGTCTTCCCCTTCACAAATTTCATTCCTATAGCCACTGTGACTGTCAAACATTTTTTCATTTAGTCACTCAACATTAAGGACCTTAGCTTGTTTCTGTCTCTAACTACACCATTCTTAAAGACAAATTCTGTGTCCAGTTAACCTTTGTATCTTCCATCATGGGCTCCCCTGGTGGCTCAGTGGTAGGGAATCTGCCTGCCATTGCAGGCGACTCAGGTTCAATCTTCCATCATGCAAATTACAGAGCCTTATCCTTAATTGCAGGAAATAAGCCATTTGAGAATGAAGAAATTCTCCCTCCACGATGCCATAAACATAAAAAGCAGGAGGAAATTTAAAAAAAAAAAAGAAGCATGAGTCCCAGGATCAACATGTAAAGCTATATAGAGCTATATAGGAATATGTTTCTTTGAGGAACCAGAAACCCTCAAATTTTACAAATTTGAAATCACCGAACAGAAAAGCCTATCCCTCAAGACTTCTAATTCTGTTTCTCCCTATTCCCCACTGACTCTGCTCTAATCCACTGCAAATCCACCCTCAGAGGACCGTTCCCTAAGATTAGGGCCCCCTCCACAACTGAGCGACTTCACTTTCACTTTTTACTTTCATGCAATGGAGAAGGAAATGGCAACCCACTCCAGTGTTCTTGCCTGGAGAATCCCAAGGACAGGGGAGTCTGGTGGGCTGCCGTCTATGGGTCGCACAGAAGCGGACACAGCTGAAGCGACTTAGTACCAGCAGCAACATCTTCCTTTATATCTTTGATTCAAACTTCCATTTCTACAATATTTAATAACCAATAATCCCAGGTATTTGTACTAATTTCTAAAAATCATGGAGGCAGAACATCTTGCTCTGTTTTTCGAAAGAGGGAGGGAAGAGGCATGTCAAGAATTTAAAGAGATGGCACTTTGGTGCAGAAATCAGAATCAGCACTTCCATTTAATTTCTAGTTTGACACCTTTCCTTCTCTCTCTTACTCTGTCCTCCCCAACTCAGTGAACTGTGTTGATTCCTATTTCACAAGAATAAAGTTCTCTATTGTCATTGTTATTTTTTTAAAGGTGAAAATATAATGTTTCCATGTTATGCTGGCTGCTTTAAGTGAAAACTGTATTTTCCATTTTTCAGTTATTACATTTTTCAATATAACCTAGCACCGATGCAATGCTAGGCCCTATATGAGAAAGGCAACAATGGAAACAGAAAACAAATTAAGACAAACTCTCTTCTTTAATGTTTTATCAAATGTGTCAGATTTATAATATCAATTTTATTTGAAAATTAATAAGAAAAGCAAGTCTTATTATCAACTAAATGTGTCTGAGATCTTGAAATATAAAAGCAGTCTATTCTTTAAATGCTAATCTTCCTAAAGTAAAAGCAAAATTTTTTAAATTTAAATTAAAGGTTTATTTATTCCTACCCTCCTTTTTATTTCTTACACTTCTGTATGGTGCCACATGTATTTAGATACTTTGTCCAAAACTGTACAGATACAAAATAAGTATGTCAGTTTGCCCTTTGTCTTTTTACTGCATTCACTGTTGGTACTATGTTAATGCTAATTTTTCATAAGGAAATCATAAAACAACCTTCAAATCTACTCTTATCTTTTTCTTCCTTCTTTTTTAAAAGTAGGATAATAAATCATAAACTCATTTTCTTCTCTCTTCTGTCTACACAATGGCCACTGAATGGCTAAAATAATTGATGATTTAACAATATGTCTAACAGTTTATATTCCTTTCTGCCTTTGGACCTGGCACTGATCTATTCATCACTATTGTTATGTCAAGATTTTTACTGAAAGCATGTATTAAGAATTTTAACAAAAGTACACATATGGATTCTTAATAGAGACTTGTTTCTAGCCCAATACAGACACAAGATTATTTTATTATCAAACCAGAGTCAGAATCAATTGAGTTAACTTTCTAAAAATTATCTCAAATCAGAAGTATTTCATACCAACCAGGAAAAAGGATGCCATCTTTCAAGTTACAATGCAGAAGTCAGCAATGCACAATCTCAGCTATTGTTCATTCTGGCAAATCACCACTGGCTGGCTGATTTACAACAGGTTGGTAATTATATAATGATACATAAATAAACATTGCTAGAAATTTCAAATGTCCACCTGCTGGAAGGGAAACCATATGTGCTATAAAAGAAGAGCAATCACAATTGCTGGCTGACTCCAAGGGCAAATATTTGACTAGTAAAGGCTGCCTGTTCACTAGTGTTAGTATTCACTGATATCAGATAAACCATATCCACAATAGCAATTTCCATTTCAATGGTTGTTAAGAAGTCTGATGAAGTTAAACGGAGATATGATGACTGCAGGATTTTAATGATGGAAGAAGTCAATAGACCTGTTATGAAACAGCTGTGTGTGTATTGGCAAAGCTTGCCAATGGGATTTTCTGGCCCCATGAGTTGCATGGTAGTCTTAGGGTTGTGTCCTAGGATAGAAGATTAAGTCATGGAGAGTGAGACAGTGTGGACCAAGGAAAACTGGCATCATCACATAGCTCAGTCAGTAAAGAATCTGCCTGTAGTGCAGGAGACCTGGGTTCAATTCCTGGGTCAAGAAGATCCCCTGGAGAAGGAAACGGCAATCCACTCCAGTATTCTTGCCTAGAAAATCCCATAGAAAGAGAAGCCTGGTGGGCTACAGTCCATGGAGTTGCAAGAGCAGGGCACAACTTAGCGAATAAACCACCAACCACCACCACTAAGAAATAAAGCACTGAAATAGATATTTTTAAGTACTATGTTAATTTGCTTAGTATTCTCATTAAAACTAAGTTTTATCCTTGCTATGTTTTTCACAGATGAAAATCAGAAGCTATGAAGGATTAATTTTTCCAGGGCCACTCAAGTGGGAAGGGGTGGGATTTGAATCTAAATACATATGATTTCAGAACACATCTGAGCCCCACTGTGTGCCCTTCCACGGATCACTTCATTTTTTCTGAGACTCAGTTTCCACATCTTCACAAGTTCCAAAGATACTTCCATGTTATTATTTACTTCTGATTCCTTTAATTTTGCTGTCTTCTTTCTTATGCCTTCATAAATGTGTGGTGGAGGGCTGCTTAATAGAGATTAGATAGATTAATGTTCCAAAGAGAAAAACATTAAAGAAATGGGTTGGTTAGCTGCCTTCACCCCAAGTTGGAGAGAAGGAGAACACAGGAGACATTTTGTGAGTGCTCTAGGTTCACTGATTAATGAGAAAACCATCAGCCATTTTATTTGACATCTAGAATCTGCTAACAGTTTGCTGTGAAGCACATTTATTGCTTCATTTACTACTTGTGGGCTATACTCCCTCAGCTACAGTGTGCAAATCAGGGGCTACTGGTTTGATATAGAAGCAGTATTTATTACATAAGATTGTTCTGATGTAAAATACTTGGAACAGTGTCTGGCATGCAACAGGATCTATGAAGTACTACTTATTTTTCTTATGTTCATTCACAAAAACTATAGAATACTACATAAACCCTAAAAGACAATATTAATGACTGTGTAAAAGGATTCATGCTTTACCCACAAGCATACCTCTTATTTACTTTCGGTCTAAGAACTTTAATTGCATGTGTGTGTGCTCAGTAGCATTAGTTGTGTCTGACTCTGCAACCCTGTGGACTGCAGGCCACTAGGCTCCTCTGTCCATGGGATTCTCCAGGCAAGAATACTCAGGTGGGGTGCCATTCCCTTCTCCTGGGGATCTTCCTGACCCAGGGATGGAACTTGAGTTTCCTGCATCCCCTGCATTGCAGGCAGATCCTCCACTGCTAAGCATCCATGAAGACCAAGAACTTTAATTGCTAAGCATGAATTATTCATATGTAGTATATATTCAGAAACATTTTCAACTTTTCTCCTCTATCTTCTATCTAGAAAGCCTAGAATGTATTATCATTGTTTCTCAATAGCAACCAGAAACAATTCTTTTTAAAACTATGTACACAAACAAAACAGTATTCAAAATAAATTTATTAATATTATGTCCTACTTATCAAAAGGCAGAAAAGCATAAAAAATTGCTTGCAGGCAACTGGTATTCAATATTTTGGTATAAACTAGTATAAATATTTATAATAAGAATGGATAGATATATAAATGAATAATTTTTAAAAAAGAAGGCATGATCCCAGCAGTAGTGAAACATTCAAAACAACACAAAATCAACTAGAAAAGCAAAACCTCAACTTTAATCAAGAAGCACAAATACTAAATTCTCATAAATATAGTGATGGGAAAAAACTGCAGAATATAGTAGCTAAAGGACAATTTCACAAAACTCTACCAAAGAAAGTGGCTATTGTAGAGGATTCCTAAGGAACTATCCAAATGAATTATCACTGAAGTGAAAGAACTATCATCCATACCTCTACAGTCAATTTGCCCCAATTTTGTGATGAACCAATGAGCCACTAGTAAAAGAAACAGAAACATGTGTCAGAGGCTACTGCATCGTCCATACAGACGTCTTCCTCTTGGACAAGAAAGTCATCTGTATGTTTGCCCAAGTCTGTCAGTGTTTAGACACTAACTTCCCAGGTGGAAACAGCATATACCATCTAAACTTTGCTTTGATGAGAAAGGTGTGATTCTGACACAAAACCATACTCTCTCTCCCTGAGGAACTGCTCACTGTTTTGAACTCTTCTCTGTTATTCACCTACTGCTGGGCTCAACCATTTCTGTCACCACTCATTTCCATGTCTGCTCTTACCCCTTCCACTCCCCAAAGAGTCGTTGTGAGCCTTCCTTCGATAAAACTCAGAAAGCAGAAAGCCCAGCTCTTCTCTGAGCTTAGCAATGAATTCTTCAGTTTCCTTTCTTGAAAGAAATTAAAGCTCTGGGAAGTTAAGTCTCTTTGAGAACAAACTAGACAAGCATACTGTTCATTCTGGAAACCCAATAAGCCACTCTGAATTGAGATTTTCACCCAGGACTTCACAGTGCTAAAGGGAGAACCAGCAGAGTCAGAAGACCCGCTTTCTGAGCCATCAGCTGACTCCATAAAGAGAGCAGATTATACCTCTTAATCTCTGCTCTGGGTTTCCCCCTCTACCAAAAACAGGAACCCGAGGTTTTCTTCAGTTTATATTTAAATATTTTTATTACTTGTAACACTCCCTTCTCTTGACTTTGGAGAAAATAACACTACCAGCCCATTTCTTCTCCTCTATATCATCCTCTCCACCACCCAACATGCCAACCATTTCCTCTCATGTGTTCTTGCAATAAATTAAATCTTGGAAACTAGTCAGAACATGGGTCATGAACTCAGCTGTTAGGAACCTTACTGCTGGACATTTGCTTCTTCATTTAATGGCTTCCTCCCTCCTCTCCCAGTTGACAGATACACAGTCACAGTGAGCATGGAGACTATTCTGATCAGAATCAGCAGGAAGATCAACAGATCCCAGTAATTTTAACCCCCCTCCCCATTCCCATAGACCAGTCTCCACAGCGCAGACCACGCCCTTCAAGCTGAGGGATCATTATAGAAGGTAAGGGTTTTCTTTCGTGAGAGCTAAAATTGAAGTATCTGAGTACTAACTTAACAAATGAACTCATCTGAGTGTATCCAACGTGATATGAAAATAACCTGGTTAGGGTTATAAAGCACTTCATTATATTGCTAGATTTATTCACAGTTCTACACTGAAATCAGGTTCATAACAACTTATAAATTCTGAAAGGTATTTTAGAGCCCTTGGATGAAAAAACAGCCACACCATCCCAAAACATGCCGACTTTTTACTAGGGCAGTAGATCACTGGCAAATTGAAGTATGTGAATCCTCAGTCCTATGCTCCCTTCTCTGAGATTGGAAATCACTGTATGCGCGACTGTTCAATTAGCCTGGAGTCCTTATGATCTATGATGTAATCCACACAACATTTTCAAAGTATATGCTAATAAAATACTAAGAGTTGTCAAGGCCCAATGCCTAAGAAATTTCCTGACCAACTTTAATACTAGTTACTCTTTCCTTTCAAGGTAGAAACTGCTGTTTTCAGCCTCAGTCAATTTTAGCTAGATGAGCAGTTCAGAAAGCATTACTGTAAAACTGCAAGTTTACTGAAGCAAGTTTACTTTCTCTTAATGACTCATCTTCAGCTGCACAGGCTCCTGAAGACAGGGCAAAGAGAAAGCCGCAAAGCTGCTACTCTAATAAAGATCTCAGCACCGCGGCATTTCACGCTGTCTCTAATTTAAACTCTCCCTTGGATAATTCTGAGACACCAAAGAAATTGTGGTGTGTATATGTAGCATTAGAAATACTATAACTGAAAACTTTCTTAATATGCTGGTATCCTTTCTGCTCTTAAAGAGTATTTCAGTATGCAAAGGAGGAGGAAAAGAGAGAGAGAGAGAATTCAAAGTCTAATACAGAAAGTAAAAGTTAGTTGCACAGCCATGTCCAACTCTTTGTGATCTTATGGGCTGCAGCCTACTCAGGTTCTCTGTCCACGAAATTTTCCAGGCAACAGTACTGGAGTGGGTTGCTTCTCCAGGGGATCTTTAGGACCTGGGAATCGAACCCAGGTCTCCTGCATTGCAGGCAGATTCTTTACCACCGAGACACTAGGGAAGAAAGTAAATGACCTAAGAAACCCCATTCCTCAAAACAGCATATTCCATTTTCCTGGAAATCTTTTACTTTCCTAGTAAAGATTTTCCTGGCCCATTTGAGACTACCCAAAATCTTTCTAGAATGATAAATATGTCATCTAAATAATCTCTTATATTAAAACTTTCGAATGGTCTTTCATCAATAGAGGCAAGCTCTGCACCAACCATTAGGTACACCTCTGATCAGCCAAATTATTAACTAAAGCATGAATGCCAACCACATACTGTAGCTTTCCATATCTCTCTAATGTAAGTCCAACTATCTACTTCTGTTCATCTAAAGTAATCATTCTATAAATTGCCCTCTGACAATCTTAGAATCACTTCTCAATTACTGTCATTAGGTAAATTATCCTTATAAAAGATGTTAATTTCCGTTTCTAATTAACATTGTCACCTACTTTCTGATTATTTCTATCTAGAATGAGCTATAAAGGAAGACCCATTAAAGTAAAGCACTTAATTATTTTCACTGTCCCAAGGATATAAGAGATCTTAAAAGAAAGAAAAAAAAAAAGTTAAAGGTATTACTTTCAAAAAGAATACATCAAATGATTTTAGCATACAGGCAAGAGAACAACATTATCACCATCTTTTACTGATGATTTACTTTAGTGCAGTCTCTAGCTAAACACTTTTTATTATTGTTTTAATTAATTTTCGTGAAATTCTGTGAGTTTAGGTACCCTTACATCTCCAGTTTAGAGGTAAGGAAGCTTGAGGTCTGGCAGCCTTGTTATTTCACCAAGATCAGAACAGGTACAAGTATCAGAGTCAGGATTTCCTTATAACATACTGAGGAAACTCCTTCAAGAATGACTAAGATGACCCAGAGGGATGGAATCAGGAGAGAGATGGGAGAGGGTTTCTGGAAGGGGAATACATGTATACCCATGGTGGATTCATGTCAATGTATGGCAAAATCAACACAATATTGTAAAGAAAAAAAAAAAGAATGACTAAGAGTCTTAAAGTCAGTTTTCAGTCATATTGAAAGGATACTGTAAAGAAGCCCATATAAAGAGGCAAAAATATTTTTCAAGCTACTCTATCTTAATATAACATTATCTCTGCACAATTTTTATAACTGTTTCTTAAAGGTATGTCTCAAGCAACTGCATTTCTTCCAAAGCATTTGCAAACATCATAAGGTAATTACTTTCAGTACCACATTCTGAAAAAAAAAAAAGCATGCTTTAACCTTTTATAAATTCTAATTAGAAAATCAGAATTTTATTTTCTGCAAAAGTGTCAGCGATCTCATTGCAAAGCACTGGCCAGGGATTTACATATTGGTTCAGAAATATTCAATTAACTATGAGGTCTGCAAATTCCCAAATTAATTATAGAATCATCACAGATTTTCTCGTACATTCTTCTAAAGATCATATTTTAAAAACACTTAAATTTACATGTGTTGCTGACCCTTGCGAAAAAAGCTATCAAAAGAAAGAATCAAGCAGTAATGTTTATTCTCCCCAGAATTACTTAATCTACTCTAACTACTTATATATTTCTATAGGATTAAACAAAATATTCAGGGAGATTATTAACCTTGCTACATAGCAACAACAACAAAAAATGATTTGAAAGATTTTTCTAACAATTATTCAGTGAAGTGAATACTGACCACAAGCCAGGGTGAAATATAAAGACATTTTTTAACATAACAATTTTATATTAAATTGTCGCTGTCCTTTAGTCAAAAAAGAAGAATCCACCCATAACCCCTCATTTAACTAATACTCACTTTACAGATAGGCAATCAAAGCAATATTATCTCTATTTTATAGAAGTACTTTAAGTAAAGTCAATAATAAGAGCACACTCATGGCCTTCACTCTCACAGATTATAAAGATATCCAGACTGATGTAGTCTTTTTTCCAATGAGCTGACTCATTGGAAAAGACCCTGATGCTGGAAAGGATTGGGGGAGGGAGGAGAAGGGGATGACCGAGGATGAGATGGCTGGATGGCATCGCTGACTTGATGAACATAAGTTTGGGTAAACTCCGGGAGTTGATGATGGAAAGGGAGGCCTGGTGTGCTGCGATTCATGGGGTCACAAAGAGTAGGACATGACTGAGCGACTAAACTGAACTGTAGTCTGTTTTGTTTGTTTGTTAATTGTTAAAGTATCTTTTATTGGGGTATACTAGCTGTACAATGTTCTGTTAATTTCTACTGCACAGTAAAATGAATCAGTTGCCCACATACATATACCCTTCCCTTTTGGGCTTCCTTCCCATCCAGGTAATCACAGTGCATCAAGCAGAGTCCCCTGTGCTATTAGACTGATGTTGTCTTAATTCATAAGACTTAAGATACATTCCAATAAAAATATCCCCATATTAAGGGTATGGTGGTGGTGGTTTAGTCCCTAAGTCATGTCCAACTCTTGCGACCCCATGGACTGTAGTCTGCCAGGCTCCGCTGCCCATGGGATTCCCCAGGTAAGAATACTTTAGTGGGTTGCCATTTCCATAATATCATATTATGATTTCCTTAATATCATGTTAAGGGTATATATATGGGCTTTCTAGGTGGTGCTATTGGTAAAGAAACTGCCTGCCAATGCAGGAGATGTAAGAGACACAATTTCGATCCCTGGTTTGAGACAATCTCCTGGAGGAGGGCATGGCAACCCACTCCAGTATTCCTGCCGGGAGAATTCCATGGACAGAGGAGCCTGACGGGTTACAGTCCATAGGGTCACAAAGAATCAGACATGATTAAAGCGATATGCATGCAACCATGATATTATATAAACTGTTGAAGTCACTAATTTTTTTTTTTTTGGTTTTAAGATTCTCTTTTTTTAGAGCAGTTTTAGGTTCACAGCAAAATTGAGAAGGGACAGAGGTTTCCCATTACCATGGCCCACACAAATACGCATAACCTGCCCATTACCAACATCATTCACCAGAGGGGAACATTTTAGCCGGATTTTTTTTTAATGATAAGAAAACAGTGCTTAGCTACACATGAATGCCTATGTTTTCTTAAGGTAATAATAAAAGTAGCATGCTGCATTTTAAAGGCTGGAAGGAACTTAAATGACTGCCTTATTGGAGATCCTCCTCTTACAGAAAGGGGGCAAAGGCAGGTAAATAAGTTGCTAAAGTCACAATGTTAAGGGGGTTCAAAGCCTCGGAGACTATGATGCAGGTCTCCTGACTCTCATGGTTAGAATTTTCCGAGACCATAGCATGCTCCCTAACTTCCAACTATATATAATGCCTTCTAGGAGTAATTTGAAAAATGCAAATCAGGCTGATGTTAGCTATAACTATCCACATGACCACCTTACTCCCATAGCTAGTGGGCCAGATGAGAAGAAAATTTGCATTGACCTTTATGTTCAGGGTTGACCCAGTGGCCCTGGTATGCTCCCTTAGGCAATGTGGGATCAGAGGACCCTGAGGGGAGGAGGTGGTGCTGGAAAACAAGAAACCGGAGAAACACAGGCTGAGAACACACCACTGTAATCACAGTACACAGGAAGTCCACGCACTTACAAAGGGCCACACAGGCACGGGGGTGTATGTTCGTACCTAGGAAAATACATTTCAGCTGGAGATTTACATCGCATATTCTTAAGAATATTTTCATTTTATTCAGCTCTCACACCTTATCAAGAAAAATCCAGGAAGAAGTATATATGACCAAGCAATAGCTATTGCAAAACATGAGGGAATAGGCAATCTTTGGTCCATCTCAAAAAAATCTTGGGACTTATAAATGATTCAATTAGTAGCCTTTTACTCTGATTGAACATTCAAATTATCTGAGGAGCTTATACAAAATGCTAACATCCCAGATCAATTATATCAGAATTTTAAGAGCAAGGTCTAGGCATCAGTGCCATTCTTGTCCTTGTATTGCCAAAACACATGTTAACTCTCATTCAATGATTAAATCAACAAACACATGCTTCTTTAATACCTCCTTTGACCAGGTATGATAGGCATCAAGCATACACACACACACACACACACACACACACACATATATATGATAATGTGTTTCTTACCTTCAAGGAGGGGAGCTTTCTAAAATAATGGTTTCATATTTTCCACTGTAGAAACTTTACATTTCTACTTTGGTTTTTCCTGGTGTTATTGTTGTTGCTTGTTTTTCCCACAATTAATGACAAAATGCCAACACCCCCCACCCCACCCCCACATACATACACACATACACAAAGGTCAGAGTCCCTTGATCACCACAAGAAGCACTTCTCCAGACTGACACTGATCCATTAATTAAAATGTCAATTTCTTTGTTCAAACAGGGAAAAATCCATTTAACCACATCATCATCTAACCCACATTAGCTTTACTATTTAGCATGTCTATTAAGGTACCATTCAAGGGTTTTTAAAAAGTGGAGCAGAAATTTAGATATCCTATGCAAACTATCTTTGATCACTCTTCTCACTTGACCTAATTATTAGGTGAGGTCAGTTGGGTTAACACAGAAAATAAAGAGAAGACTCTAACTGATATGGCACAACAGAATTTTGGGGTAGAGTCCCCATCCAATGCTATCTTTCCACACAATTATCTTAATGTACTGATTCTCATCAGTTTAGTTCAGTTGAGTTGCTCAGTCGTGTCCAACTGTTTGCAACCCCATGGACCGCAGCCCACCCGGTCTCCCTGTCCATCACCAACTCCCAGAGTTTACCCAAACTCATGTCCATTGAGTCGGTGATGCCATCCAACCATCTCATCCTCTGTCATCCCCTTCTCCTCCTGCCTTCAATCTTTCCCAGGATCAGGGTCTTTACCAATGAGTCAGTTCTTCACATCAGGTGATCAAAGTATTGGAGTTGCAGCTTCAACATCAGTCCTTCCAATGAACAGCCAGGACTGATCTCCTTTAAGATGGACTGGTTGGATCTCCTTGCAGTCCAAGGGACTCTCAAGAGTCTTCTCCAACACCACAGTACAAAAGCATCAATTCTTCAGCACTCAGCTTTCTTTACAGTCCAACTCTCACATCCACATATGACTACTGGAAAAACCATAGCCTTGACTAGACGGACCTTTGTTGGCAAGGTAATGTCTCTGCTTTTTAATATGCTATCTAGGTTGGTCATAACTTTCCTTCCAAGGAGAAGCATCTTTTAATTTCATGGCTCCAGTCACCATCTGCAGTGAGTTTGGAGCCCCCAAAAATAAAGTAATCCACTGTTTCCCCATCTATTTCCCATGAAGTGATGGGACCGAATGCCATGATCTTGGTTTTCTGAATGTTGCATTTTAAGCCAACTTTTTCATTCTCCTCTTTCACTTTCATCAAGAGGCTCTTTAGTTCTCCTTCATTTTCTGCCATAAAGGTGGTGTCATCTGTATATCTGAGGTTATTGATATTTCCCTCAGCAATCTTGATTCCAGCTTGTGCTTCATCCAGCCCAGGGTTTCTCATGATGTTCTCTGCGTATAAGTTAAGCAAGCAGGGTGACAATATACAGCCTTGACGTACTCCTTTTCCTATCTGGAACCGATTATCTTACTAATTAGCAATTCTGCCCATAAGTACAGACTTCAGAACAGGCAAATGGGCAGAAATGTTATATATCTTCATGTAAAGTATTTCATTTACATTAAATAAATCAAATAGAGCATAAATCTTTTTATTTCCTTTGTCCATAAGAAGTTCCTGTAAAGGAAGTACTATTTCTGTTTATCTCTCTTTTTTATAAATGATCCAATACTTGATTAGTAATAAGCAGCTATTACAATTCACAATTATATTTGAATTTTGAAGTTTTTAATGTCAACAGCAATGGACTTTTTTTTAATATTTAAAACAAAAACTGAAATGACTTCTGAGGACTATGAAAGCAAGAAAAAGTTTCCTCCTAAACTTTATTCATGAATAACTTTTTCAAAATCAGTAACCAGTTACTATTTAACACATAGAAAAATGCACAATGTACAAATGCACATAAAATCCAATTATTATGCTAACCTTTCTGCCTCAGTCTCAGAGTTAATCTAGACTCTAAATGCCCAGCTCCACAGGCTAGCAGGCCAATAACTCTCAATTTCTCACAACAGTTTTGTCACATTCAAATAATCATTAAACAAATACCCCATTTAATCACCCAAGAAAGAACAGCCAACTCAAACAACTATAGGAAGCAGGTGGACAAAGTAATTGAATGTGTACATGGAGGGAAGAGGAGATGAAGGAGGCAAGGTGGGGTTCTGGCAATAATGTCCTTACTAAAAAAAGGTAGCTATAAAAAGTCAGATTTTATATGAAACTTATTAATCCTATACGTCAGAAACTAATGCAAACTATTTCTATTTCTTCATAGGCTACTTAATTCTCTCTGAACTAGGAGGCAGCCTTCACTGCTGATCTAGAAGATAAAAAGAAAGATAAATCAAGAGAAGAATAAAAAATTCACATTACTTCTGTTTTCCATAAGCCTTTTGCTGAACTTTGCTTTCTTGTAGTCTGCATCTGTCAACACCTATGCAGTAAAGCTTTAGTGTCTGCTTTCTTCAAGATTTCATCTTGAGTTGTTCTAATTGGGTCTGAAACCTTAAGAATGTTCTAACAAACACAGAACACAAGCAAAAAGACTGAACCTTTTTTATTTTATTGAAGTGCAACAGATTTATGTGTTAATTTCTACTACACAGCAAAGTGATTCAGTTATTTACACACACACACATATAGATACAGACACACATTATTTTTATATTCTTTTCCATTATGGTTTATTACAGGATATTGAATATATCAATAGTTCCCTGTACTACAGCCCCTCTTTTTTTTTTTTTGATGAATGGTAGTGATTTAGAGAATGGATAATTGAACATGAATCACTTGGAAACATGAATAAATATAAACAGTGAGTTTTTGCTCACTCATGCTCTCTGTTTTTATCAACATTTGGAGGGAGAAGCTGAATGAAAAGTAAGAAGAGGCTACAATCACAGCAGATTAACAACAGTTACACAAACATTGCCTCCAACCAAACATAACCAATTTAACAAGATTCCAAGAGAATAAAACTCAACTATCTGACAAACTTTATTGGTCAACTGCTCATAAGATAGAGACAGACTTAATTATGTAATACAGGTGAATAATCAAGGAAAGTGACATAGGTAAGTACCCCTAGGTGATATAATTTGCATGTTCTACCTAGGGGGAAAAAAACCTATATTTTTACAAATGTATTTGTGAAAGTATACAGGAGGAAATGTGGAATTTACATGCCACCTCTGCCTGTGAATTAACTAGCTTTATACGAAGTGAAAGCAGAATAATTATATACTTCAACAAGTCTACTTTTCTTACCAGGTGCCTCAGATAAAAACTGATAACTCCACACTGTTTTTAAAGCTTATTCCCTCCTTTCATTTACCGTACTTTGCAGCAAAATCTTGTATTTTCTTTCATAAACCCCCAAACTCTTATTTCTTTCCTTAAACTGTCAAAATACATACAATCATTAGTAACTAAAAGGAAGAAATTAATAATAATAGTTACATACATACATCCCTACACTTTTATGGTTTACATGCAATATCAAAAGTATTTTTAAAGCAAATATAATTATAAGGTAAATATACTGTTTCAATAAAGTTGTTAAACTCAGATATCACCCTGGCTATGTGATAGTTATTAATATATTTTAAAAATTAGCTTCACTATTATAAATTGAGTGACTACCTAATGTCTCTCATTTAAAATCATGTGTTATTAATTCATTCAAGGCAAACCACAGCTTAAGGACAAAAATAAAAACTTGTAACTAAGAACTATCTAATAACAACAAAAAGTCAGGGTTGGCAATAAAACAAAGAAAATGGCTTTACAGCAACAAACTCAGAGATAAGAGGATGAGAAATAAGTAGGTCCACAATAATTGAATCTGAGTCCAACCAATGAAAGAATAAAATTAGGGGTAATCTGTATCAAACACAAACACATTCAGATAAGAAAAGTAAGAGAACAGATGTTCTGAAAGGGAAGAAGACATAGCAAATACTCAATAATTGTTGCTTACTGATGTCTTTTCTCATCTATAGAATCTGACCAACCAACCCTTCCCTTCAGATAAGTCAAATGCTATAAGAACAGGAGACACTGTGTACCACATCACCACCCCTGGCTGCCTTTCCAGGCTACTGATCAGACTACCATGTGAAGTCAGATAAACACCTTCTTACCAATCTGCTTCTGCCCTGGGGCTTCACTGGTTACCTAGGAATGAAATAATATGTATGCATGTAGATTTCCACACCCACATACCGAGTACAAGGGTTCTAGAAAACAGAACTCGGATGCATTATATAAAAAGAAACATTAGTGGATAATTCATGTTGTTGATGTTCATGTTTAGTCCCTAAGTCGTGTCCAACTCTGCAACTCCATACTGCAGCCTGCCAGGCCCCTCTGTCCATGGGATTTCCCAGCCAAGGACACACTGGAGGGAGGTGCTGTTTCCATCTCCAGGGGACTTTCCCAACCGAGGGGTTGAACCCAAGCCTCCTGCATTGGCAAGAGGATTTTTTACCGCTGAACCATCAGAGAAGCCAGGTAATTCATGTACTGCATATACATTAGATATAGAATAAAATTAATGGCACCCTGAACAGCTGAATAAAATTCCACCTCTGTTAAACAAAAAGGTTTTCTTAAGTCAATGTAATATATAATATGTATGAATTACTCATAAATATGAATATTCAATCTATATGTATTCAGGACCTAGGAATTGCTAGGACTTGAGTTATATACCTGGAATTACAATGCCCCTGTACTTCAGGAGCTCGTAACAGAGTGGGAAAGACAAGTAATCAAACAAGCATAGTGTAGAAACTATGCCATGGAGCCTGCTTTGAGGGTCATAAGATTTAATAATGGAAGTACTTGAAGCCCATGCTATGCTGAGACTGGAGGATGAAGGTATAAGAGGATTTGGTTTCTAAAGGAGGTGACATCTAATCTAGCAATCTGGCAGAGAAGTAGAGGGAAGTGTGCTCCAGGCAGATGAAAGCCCGTATTCAAAGACTCTGAAGCAACAGTGTTCGGGAAAGAGAAGCAAATAGGAACGCAGAAATAGAAAGAGCTTGGACTTTATCCTTTAAGTAAAGGGAAACCACCAAAAGACTTTAAGCAAAGGAATAATATTGAACTGCCTCGAGAATACTGGAGTGGGTAGCCATTCCCTTCTCCAGGGGATCTTCCCCACCCAAGGACTGAAGCCAGGTCTCCCACAACGCAGGCAGAATCTTGACCATCTAAGCCACCAGGGAAGCCCTTGCATACCAGGGCTTCAGTTAACTAACAGTTAAATCCACATGACATCTAAAATCAAATTGCAATTAATCATTGAAGTCTTACCCCCATTTGTATTTAAGCAATTAATTGAACCAACAAATACGAATATTCTTTTCTTCAAAAAAGCTACTTGAGAAGCAGAGTGGGAGTGGACAGTGAGATGTCTTGAATACACACATACACCTTGCACTTTTGGTTCATAGATATCTTAGACAGTCACAGACAGTCAAGGTGAACAAGGGCACAGAAGCAGGGATATGGGAAAAAAACAGGGCATGCTCTGGGAAAGCAAGTAGCTGTGGCTCCTCCTAAGAGCAGAATGAATTCAGTCTCAGAAAGAAAAATTATTTTTTAACACAAAGAGTGATAAGATGGAATGGGAGATAAAACGCCTTTAATTTCATTTAGAAGCTAGAGGAGAAGAACTAAAGTACTGTAAACTGAATACATCTCACACAAGATGCATGAAAAAAACTGCAGTTAGTGTAGGAGAAACCCCAGTCATACAAAAACATTTGAGTTTGTTTTTTTTAAACACTTTCAGCTTAAATTAATAATATCCTCTTTTCAGGGCTACACTAAATATTCTGGATTAAATCAACATGGAGGAGAAAAATAAATCTATAAATTCTCATGTTAGTCTATATTCAACTAAAGTAAATGAGAAAGAGACATGACCCCTCTTCTTCAAAAAGATCTGCACCGTTAATTATCAGTGAAAGAAATCTTAGAAAATAAGGCAAGACTGTCACGTTTTAGTGACTATATCCTTCAGGTGGTACATACTGACTAGGGAGCCTTCAGCAGCTGTGAGGGGAGAACGCTGAACTCTCGTTCTTACTCTGACTCCAGTGCTATGGGACCACGAGGCTGCCGTCCACTCCAACACATTAAACCATCTTCATCTACAGCAGTGCCCTAGATATGCCAGCAACACTACAGAGTGCTGTGAGATAGAATCAGCAAAACACAGAGTAACACTGCAGTCATTGGTCTGTTCACGAGCTAAAAATAAGAAAACTGCAACCTCATCTCCCCTCCATTCCTGGAAGAACCTAAGGAAGATTCAAATCCCACAGTATCCTAAGAGATTATCATTTATACTACTATCCTGAGACAACAAGCTTAACATCATACATACCAGTAACACATCTATGAATCAAAAGTCCACAGTGTATGTATGTGTGGTGTGTGTGTGTATTTAAGACATCTTTCTTAAACAGCTATGGGACAAAAGCCAAGGGCAATATCATGATTTGATTTCTATGTCATGCTCATGAACCCAGTCTTGGCACTTGTTTAACTGAGTCAGCTTATGGGATTTCCTGCTAAATAGTAGCTTCCCAAAGTTCATAAACATTATTTGTTCAGGAGCAAACTGCTATAAAAATTATAGAAGGGCAGCCACCAAATTCATTTATTATGTCTACTACTACCAAATTAGCATTTTTCATTTTTACTGTTACCCTGTCACAATGCTCTAGCCTGCCTTCAAAAACTCTGCCTGGAAGACGGAGCCTATATGCTGTAACACTCCACAGCCACCATTAGCCACAGTCTGCTCCGATTCAGAGTCCCTCTGCTTCCTCAATTCCCTCTCCCCTCCATTTTCTGAGTTTTGAGCATATTTCCTCTTTGCCAAGGTGACTCTCCCACTCATTTTCTTGAAAGTGCCTCAACGCCCAGTCTAATTTTAATTTTTTTTAAACAATCAATTAAACAGAATAGTTCTCTCACATTTTCAGAGTCGCCTGATGAGTTGACTCCTTTTTGCTTGCAACAAAAATTCTCAAGTCTCCCCATGGGAGGAGGAAGGGAAGGAAAGAACCTTTCTTCTAATCCTGTTCCTTCTCAACACAGTACCTCCTCTTCCCCTGTGAATGCCTTAAAAATAAACACTGCCTCAGCCTGCTAATTCCTCACTTCCCACCCCCACCTCATCTGTGGGTATTCTGGTTATGGGCATTCTACTTTGCTTAAAATGTTCTCCCACACCTCACATTCCTGTTTTTCCATATACCCACTGCTCTATCTGCTGGCAAGTCAGAAACTCAGGGTCATCCAAGACCCATTCAGGCCTGTCACCTTATACCTGAAGTTACTAAGGTCTAATATTTAGTTGATATTTCTACTATTTGTCTCAAATATCCCTCTCAGTGCCAGTGCATTGCTTTGGGCACTTTTAAATTCCACGTGAAATATGGTGAAACCCTTCTAACTAGCCCATCCACCTTCATCAATCCACTGCCTGCAACATGCTATAATAAATCTTGCCAGACATAAACTTGACCATTCCCTACTTACAATTTACCCTATACCCTGATGGCAGAAAAATCTTCCAGAAGCCCTGCGGCAATCGTGTCGCTGTCCTGCTTTCAATCTTCACAAGCTCCACATTCTCCAGTAAATGAAGTAGTCTTCTTAGTTTATTATTCAAGGCTTTGTACAGTGTGGCTCCAAACTATCTTTTTAAATCTATTTCTAAGTTATATTCAATAATTCAAAGAAATGATATTAAATTGTTATTCCCATCCATGAAGACAGGGATAAAAATTGACTTTTCCCTCCTCCTAACACAAAAGTGGCATTAAACAGAAAGCCTGTTCAATAATCATTCAATGGACAACCCACAGAATCAATAACCTAATCAAAAGAAAAAAGTTTAAGTTCCATGCAAACAGGGAATTTTGTATATATTCATTTTTACTGTCTTTTTTTTTTTAAGCTAATTTTTTTTTTTCTTTGTTTAGCTACTTCTTTCCAGAATCCAGCAAACCTCCTGGTATTAACAAGCACTCATTAGGTTGGATTGTTGGAAAGGCAGGCATGCTGTGGTGCTAATCCACTTTGCTTTACAGCTGGGAAGCACAGAAAGTACACCACTGTAATAATGAAGCACTTAAATGTGAACATCATGGGCGATAACATACAAGTATTTGTAAGATAAGTGTCTAAATATGGCAGCACTCCAGGAATGTGATGTCAGTAGCAGGCGGGCCTTACTTAGCCAGCCTCTATAATAACTTGGTCATAGATTTCTCCAACAACTTGTTAAAAAATTTCATGATTTTTTTTTTTTATTTTACCATGGTAATCTCCATAGCACAGTTAGCTGCTGAAAATTTCATTAAATGTGCTACAAATGGAATTAAGGGCATATAATATGTGAGACAGGAAGGAAGATATACTTCATGTGCTTCAGGGAACACTAGACTTTGAAATCAAATTCTCTAAATAATACTGTGCAAAGACGGCAATTTTCTAAATAAAAGATCAAAATGAAAAGACAAGAAGCTGAATTTATAGTACTTTAATTATTTAACTCTTTAACTTTTTAAGTGGCTAATAGATACTGCAGAATAAGAAGTGTTTTAAGACCCATGAAGGGCTCAGGATCATTCATATAGGCGCACAAGCATCTATACAAAAATGTGCATTTTAAAAGTAAAAAGGTTGTTAGTTGTGACAAACATGCATCCCTGTTTATTTCTCTGTCACCACATAAAGGAGCATCCACTATCAGATGCTAAGAATGTTTAAACTGAGCCTCCTTCAAGCTCTGAAATGAAAGGAAAGGCTCACTGCATAATGCTGTAAGTTTCTAAAAGTATGTTCACTGATACAAAGCAATTGCTTGCCAATCATACGAGATGCACTATGTCAAAAGAGATTCCAAAAGCTGTTCTCAAGTAAACCTTAATCTAGATAAATGAACATAGTAAAGTGTATCTCTTAGAAACAGCACATCGGCATACTGGCAAAAAGGACCTGTCCAACTTCTTTAATTTACTCACTTTGTTTAATTTAGTGTTTATTTCTTAACTTAGAGATTGGTTGGTCCAGTCTCTGACTGTCTATAACAACTTTAACTAATGGATAAGATCCATTTTTCATTAGCAGTAGCAATGTCATTTGCATTCAAATAAATCATGGTATAAAAATCCATTTTTGTAAAGTTTTTTCTCCTATATAGATAAATGTAGCAATTCTACAAACTTTTAAGAATAGCTCCAAAAACTACATGTAAAAATTATTCTAGTAATTTCTCATTAGACCTCTACATTATAAAACTGGCTTCCAAAACAGGAGAGACCTGCGGTCCTATTGAATTTACTATAAAATGTACTCGTTTCACCTGTAACAAAGCCACACTTCCCTGTAAAAACTGTCTTGTGGCTAAATTTACAAAACACAACATGTATTCAATTATAAAAACCAGACAAGAAAAACAGAAAGAATTCTGGGCTTGACAGGTACACAGATAGAGAGGCTTCCCTGATGGCTCAGAGGTTAAAGCATCTGCTTGCAGTGCAGGAAACCTGGGTTCAATTCCTGGGTCAGGAAGATCTCCTGGAGAAGGAAATGGCAACCCACTCCAGTATTCTTGCCTGGAGAATCCCATGGATGAAGGAGCCTGGTGGGCTACAGTCCACAGGGTCACAAAAAGTCGGACACGACTGAGCGACTTCACTTTCCACTTTGTCAGGATTAGTGATGGCAGCTGATTTTAGCCACTGGCAAATCAACCTGCCACTTCGTACGTGTGTTTCTCAGGGTCCCTCAGAAAACTAACTTCTCACAAATTCTCTTCTTCAGATATCAGCGCTCCCACCCATCTTGTCAAGTCCTCCAGGTTTCTCTTTCTAAAACGCCACATGTTTTGTAAACCTCAATAATTAAAAAGCAGCATTTAGTCAACATAAACTCACAACAAATATAACAATTCACACATGTAACTAGACAGTTCTCTCTGGTATACATAAAATCCATTCAACAATTTTGTTTCATCCAACCAGTAAGAATTTCCTGGTGCCAACGACCACAGGTAACTTGTAGTTATCTGTTTTCCCACATACACCATCTAGATGTTGAAGTTAATATTTTACGTGTATAGATGATATTCTCTGTTCACCTTTTAATTGGACAAAGCAACTACAAATTTAAAAGGCAGCAATCACTGACAACTGTTTTTTCATGGGCAAGCCAACGGAACAAGAATAACACACAGATAAAAATGCCATAAATAAGGACAAAAACATCTGACCTGTGGTTACTTATCTACTGTATACACTGCTTTTTAGTTCTGGCTTAACTTTGCCTCCCTTCGAGAGAAAGGGGTTCTTATCCCTTCCCCTCCCATCCTCAGGCATTATTTGTCTTCCTGTTACTGCATGAGTCAGCACCACTGGAAATGGACAGCTTCCTGCTGTTTATAAAGTGGAAAAGTCTTCTCCCCATGGAATGACACACTGTAGCTACAACACAAACATAGGTAAAAGATGCACCCAAAATGCGGTGGGAAAAATTAAACGCATAACAAAAATAAAAAACACAACAAAAATGCTACTGCTAATCAAATGTCAACATCGCTCATTCACATGACCTACCTTTCTAAAAACAAAAAGTTAAGATGCAACATACTGCTATTATCTTAGTCTTTCCTAATAATGATATAATGATAGAATAATTATTAACTCAGTAATTAGGAATGACATTTTCTTTATTAGCAGTTAAGCCTAATTTGCTTCAAAAATACTTCCCTGACACCATCCTCCTCATACCTGCAAGTTAGGTGAGGTATCTTGACACGTGCCTGAGGACATTTCATTCTCTGAACTTAGTCAATAATATGACAATATTGTAACTCTATTTTTAGATTGATCTCCTCCACTGCAGAGCTTCCAGTTCTATCATTCTAATGAAGCATTTAATAAAACTACACATGATTAGTGAATGCTGTTAATAAACATGGCATGTCACATTCATTACCTCATTTAATACTATAACTCACTTGTGAAGTATTATTAGCTCCATTTTATCTTTGAAGACATTTACCTAGAATCATCAGTAATTATAAGAATTATAACTAAGCGGTATTGAGGATTTAAACTCAGTTCTATTAAGTATCAAAGCCTGAGTACCTTACAGAAATAGACAGCCTCATCCTATAATATACAAGAAGCATAGGATAATAAGGTAATCATGCCAAGATTTATTTACCTATTCAACACAAGCTTATTCATGAAAAATGTTTTCAACACCATGGACCATTAGCATACCTCTCTTTGGTACTAATCCTTGTCTTAGGCAAAACAACACAAAGATTATACATGTCAACAATCTGGGTTCCAATTCCAGTTCCCCCACTTAATTCTCTGTGTCTTAGTTTGCTTATCTGCATGATGTGGATAATAACACCCTCTACCTCATAGAACTAAGTAACAGTGTCTACTTGAAATGCTACCTGGCAGAAGGGCCAGGTATTTGTTAAGCAAAAACACTCTCAGGGGAAGACTGTATCAAATCTGCTTAATGGCCAGCTCTATTGACAGCACAACATGTACTTTATTTATAGAGAAACACATTGCAACCCAAATACTTTTAAGCATGCTCTTAGGGCAAAGGAGCTAGGTGAAAGGGTGGACAATGAACAAACCGTTCCCAGGAATGAAGACCTAGCAGCTGTGAAAAGGAAGCAAAAGAGAAACTAAAATGGTTTCAGACCTTCTCCAAAACAGCATTTTCCAAGTTGATTTTAGATCATTTAAAATAGTAGATGTTAAGATCATACTTATTTCAGTAAGCACTGAATATTGATTATGATCGTCCAACTGATGATTTGGTTTCAGTTCAGTGGCTCAGTCGGGTCCGACTCTTTGTGACCCCATGAACCGCAGCATGCCAGGCCTTCTTGTCCATCACCAACTCCCAGAGTCCACCCAAACCCATGTCCATTGAGTTGGTGATGCCATCTGACCATCTCATCCTCTGTCGTCCCCTTTTCCTCCTGCCCTCAATCTTTCCCAGCATCAGGGTCTTTTCAAATGAGTCAGTTCTTCGCATCAGGGGGCAAAGTACTGGAGTTTCAGCTTCAACATCAGCTTTAACATAAGTCCTTAACTGATTTAGCATGGTATTATTAATCTTTTGAAAATACAAACTGGCATGTGTTACTTTCTAAATCAAGATTATATTTTGTAACTCCCCAACATCTGCACAGGGGTTTCTGTTACTCTTAAAGAATTAATAAATCTAACCTCTTTACTCAAAGATTCTATTTTTAATAGAGAAAGTAATTAAAAAATTACTCTTTTTAATAAGACAATTCACATTTATGAAATGGAATATAAAAATCTCAAATATAAGAGATTATAAGACATATAAGTAGTTTTACTTCCTCTCTTCTCAAAAATAAGCTTCAAATCTCGAGGATCAGAGTGAATGAGGAGCAGCATGAAATAATTATTTTTTAAAATGGCTAACAATGCTACCAGCTCTACAGGAATGATAGCACCAATCAACACTGTAGACTAAAAGGGGGGGGAAGTAATGAAATTTGAAAACATCTTGGACCAAGAAGCAATACAAAGTTGGCTATTATAACTTCAAGCTATTTAAATTTGTTTGAGTAAATTAGCACCTGAAAGAGAAAAAAAAAAGCTTTGTGTATTGAGACTGCAGAATAACTCTTTCAAAAGAACAGATAAAATGAGAAACTTACATGAGAAAATGTCTTCAAGTTTCAGTCTGTTTGGCAGTCTTTATTCAATTATTATTGAAGGACATCCCAGCTATTATTTTTCTACAACTTCCAAAATCTTTAATTATTTTATTTCAACTAATCAGACCAAAGATCTGTTGAATTATTCAATAATTTAGGGCATAATTGATTCTGCAGGAACACTCAACCAACATTTCTTTCTGATTTCCCAATTTTTTCTTTAGAAATGACTTTCTTCCAGAGTTTAAGTATGCCTTTCTTTTTTTTTTCTATTAATCCTTCCTTCTATCTACTATATTCTGACATGAAAGTCATAGATGACATAAAAAGGATACTTATGTATTTTCCATATTAGTAAAATCCTTCAGAGTTTTGTGTTATTTTTGGCCTTAAAGAAAGTCTTCCTTCCCACAAATCCTATCTATATAACTCAATGTTTCACTTCACAAAACACTTTAATCAAGCTAAAGTGAAGTTCCATTTAGATTATTACAAATCTAACATGTAATTTATTATATTTCAAGCCATTTTGAGCAATGAGGCAATTTATACCAAACAAGATGTGAGAAAAGCATTTAAAGCCTTTTAAAAAAAAATCAGTCATCAATATCTCATTCTTATTTCTTAATCACAAAAAGCTCAAAAGTTCAAAAATAAAATTGAATGCCCTCAAAGGTTAATTACATAACATGGTTCGCAGGTCTTTCATCTAATCCCATTTCTTCATTAGCCTCATTATTTCCTCATCACCCTCTCACTTAACAGTATATATTCCAGCCACAAAGAACACCTCCCTGTTCTTCAAACTCTCTTCAGGCTTGACTCTAAACTTCTGCACAGACTGTCTTCCTCTTCTCTTGGCACCTCGTCATATAGCTAAAGGCCACCTGCCCCTCTGGTCCTACTCAGCTGTTAACTTCCCAGTAGGAGACCTTCCCTGACTCCTCAGGGTTGAGGGTAAGCAGCCCCCTTCACTCCTATAGCAGCCTGTTCTCCATAACAGCCTACAGAAGCTATACCTTCTTTCATGTCAAGTCCTAAGAACCATGGCTGGCAATATACGACCACCTTTCACCACTCACATCCCTACAGACCACTGCCAAGAAAATATAATGCTGGGAAAAATACAGTTCTCCCAAAGAGGAATTACTGCAAAGGTATTCTCCACCATTATTTTCAAATACAACAAAATGTGGGAAAAAGAGCACTATATCTTCCCAGATATTTGTACTTAATATTATTGAAAGTTTTCTCCATAATCCAAGGAATGCTGGCAATTTGATCTCTGGTTCCTCTGCCTCTTCAAAATTAAGGAAGTTCCAGAAAAACATCTACTTCTGCTTCACTGACTATGCTAAAGCCTTTGACTGCATGAATCACAACAAACTGTAGAAAATACTTAAAGAGTTGAGAATATCAGATCACCTTGCCTGTCTCCTAAAAAACCTATATGTGGGTCAAGGAGCAACAGTTAGAACAAATGATTGGTTTAAAATTGGGAAAGGCGTACAACAAGGCTGTGTATTGTCACCTTGCTTATTTAACTTCTATGGAGAGTACATCATATGAAATGCTGGACTAGATGAATCACCAGCTGGAATCAAGATTACCAGTAGAAATATCAACAACCTCAGATATGCAGATGAAACCACTAGAGGCAGAAAGTGAAAAGGAACTAAAGGGCCCCTTGATGAGGCTGAAAGAGGAGGGTGAAAAAGCTGGCTTGAAACTCAACATTGAAGATCTTGAAACAAAGAACATAGAATCTGGTCCCATCACTTAATGGCAAATAAAAGGGGGAAAAGTGGAAACAGTAACAGATTTTACTTTCCTGGGCTCCAAAATCACTGTAGATAGTGACTGGACTGGCAACCCTCTCCAGTATTGTTGCCTTCTCCTTGGAAGAGACACTATGACAAACCTAGACAGCATATTAAAAAGCAGAGACATCATTTTGCTGACAAATGTCTGTAGAGGCAAAGCTATGTTCTTTCCAGTAGTCACATATGGATGAGAGAGTTGGACGATAAAGAAGACTGAGCACTGAAGAAGTGATGCTTTTGAATTGTGGTGCTGGAGAAGACTCTTGAGAGTCCCTTGGACTGCATGAAGATCAAACCAGTCAATCTGAAAGGAAACCAACCCTGAATATTCATTGGAAGGATTTATCCTGAAGCTGAAGCTCCAATACTTTAGCCACCTGATGCAAAGGGCCAATTCACTGGAAAAGACCCTGATACTGGGAAAGATTGAGGACAGGAGGAGAAGGGGGCAACAGAGGATGAGATGGTTAGATAGCATCACCAACTCAGTGACATGAACTTGAGCAAATTCCAGGAGATAGTGGAAGACACAGGAGCCTGGCATGCTGTAGTCCACAATTTACTGACTGAACAACAACTACTGAAAGTAAAACTTAAAAACCAAACTCATTCCAAAATTCATCCAGAATTTAACAAAAGAACTTGTATGTTTTCTTCAGACCAAACACCTCAAAACTATTAAATATTATGCAGGTAGTAGTCCACCTGGGCCTTCCCCAATGTCTCAGTGGTAGAAAATCCACCTGCAATGCAGGAGACACAGGAGATGCAACTTTGATCCCTGGGTAGGGAAGATCTACTGGAGGAGGGCATGGCAACCCTCTCCATTATTGTTGCCTGCAGAATCCCATGTACAGAGGAACCTGGTGGGCTACAGTCCATAGGGTCACAAAGAGTCAGACATGCCTGAATCAACTGAGCATGCACACACACACACACACACACACACACACACACACACACACACGTCCACCTATCTATTTCTTTTAATTGCCTTTCCACCTTCTTTGCTGGAAGCTTTTTATGTAAAGAGGGTGTATTTACATTTAACCAAGGTTTTGTATCAATGTTATGGAAACCCACCACATTAAACAACAATGGAAATAAAAAGAAGGACCCCCCTCCACTCTGAAATTTGTAACTTAAACCTCTAGAACATAACAAAATACCTAAGCAGTAATTTGATTCATCAAAGTGAAAGTGAAAGTCGATCAGTCGCATCCAACTCTGTGACCCCATGGAATAGTCCCTGGAATTCTCCAGGTCAGAATACTGGAGTGAGTAGCTGTTCCCTTCTCCAGGGGATCTTCCCAACCCAGGGATCGAACCCAGATCTTCTGCATTACAAGAGGATTCTTTACCAGCTGAGCTACCAGGGGAGCCCAGGAATACTGGAGGGGGGTAGCCTATCCCTTCTCCAGCGAATCTTCCCGACCCAGGGGTCAAACCAGGGTCTCCTGCATTGCAGGCTGATTCTTCACCTAATTCTCACAATCTGGAAGCATAGTTGTTGACTTTGACGCAAAGGAAACAATACGGATTTTCTTTCTTCTTTTTTTTTCCTTGAAGATCAACCTTTTTAAAATAGCTTCAGTCTTTACATCAAAATTTAAATTCCTCTTATGCCAGCTCAATCTTTTTCACTGAATTTTTTTCACAGTTATACATTTTTATTTTTCTTCATTAGTCCTTTATTTTTAGTTTTACTTTGTTCCCCCCGCATTTGTGAAAAAATGCATGGTACTTTCTCATACATTAAATTCACCATCCCATCTTATACTCATGTACTATGTATTAATTAGACATCCACTGTGGACTAGGAAATGGGATTCTCCATTTTTAAGAACACATGAATAGACTTTATTTTTTCAGAACAATTTTAGATTTAAAGGAAAACAGAATGGAAAGTTACAGACCTCTCTCCTGCTGACCACCTCTCAGTATTCCCTACTATAAACATCTTGCCTGAGTGTGATACATCTGTTACAACTGAGCCAATGTTGATACATTGCTATTACCTAAATCCACAGTTAAAATCAGTGTTATTTCTCATGCTGTACAGCTGTGTGAGTTGTGGCAAATGCATGTCATGTATCCACCACTGTAAACCATACAGAATAGTTTAAATGCCCTAAAAACCCTCTGTGTCTCCCCTATTCTTGGCTCTTGCTCTCCTGTGCTTCCTGAGCCTGTGGGTATCACGGATGCTTTTACTCACTCTATAGTTTTGCCTTTTCCAGAAAATCACATAGCTGGACTCATACAGCATGTAAACTTTTCAGATTTCACTTATTTCACTCAGCAATAAAGACTGAAGGTTCCCCCCCCTTTTTTTTTCATGGTTTTATAGCTTCTTTTTTATCTCAGCCCCAGTTTGTTTACACGTTCACTTATTGAAGGACATCTTGTTTGTTTCCACGTTTTGTCAATTTTGAATAAAGCTGCTATAAACATTCATGTGCAGGGTTTTACATGGACATAAGTTTCCAACTTATTCTGGTTGAGCTGGTATTTTTGTAAATACGAAAAAGCATAGTTCATGTGTTTGTTTTTTCTCTAACAAAACTAACACCTCTTTTTTTTTTTTTCTAATTTCCTAACTCCTGCCGACTCTTTCATTTGCAGTTAGTTACCTGTATTTATATAACTAAGAATGTAAGAGTTTCTAATGGTTCTTGTCTCTCCAGAGATTCTTTCACACCCAGGATCAAGTGGGGTGCACATTCAATTCAAACATGCACACAATTCCCGTTAGACAAAGAAGTCAGCCACCCTTCTACAGAGGAGGTGTACACAGCCTGGCAAAATGCTCACCAAAAATTAAAATAAATCATACATGTATACAGGCTTCATCTTTCCACTGATAATCCTTAGTCAAAGCCAGTCAATGATATTTGGTAAGTATTTACTATAGGCAAGTCACTAGCTGGCTGCCAACAGGGTCTCTACTTTCTGTTGCTCAGTGGTTTGAATGCTGAGAGTTCTCTCTATATCAAAGACATACAATGTTCTCCTTAAACAGAAATTTCCACAAAAACTGAAGCAATCAGTCATAACTCTAAGACAGTGACTACATTTTAGTTTTATAAGTCGTCTTCCTAATCTCTTGGGATCCACTTTGACTTAACTTAAAGCCTAAATAAATCAGATCTTTTTCCCTAGTCACAATGTAGAGCCTGCCTAATATATAAAAATGCATATTTATAATACAGACCCACTTCTCAATTGTTAAATGGCAGTAAACAAAAAGGAATACAAGCTAAAAGATTAAGTACAGGTTTTTTTTTTAACTATGATTTTAAAGTTCAATGTTTTGGAATAAATTTAACACTGCATTTACTTTATTCTTTCTATACAACTGTTCTTTATTGAAGTATAGTTGATTTATAATGCTGTGTTAGTTTCAGGTGTACAGCACAGTGATTCAGGTTTTTAGATGAATATGTATGTTCTTTTTCAGATTCTTTCCTTTTATAGGTCATTACAAAATATTGAGTATAGTTCCCTCTGCCATTCAGTAGGTCCTCACTGGTTATCTATTTTATATAGTATATTTGTCTATACAGTTTTAAAAGAACTATAAGCTTATAACCTAGAGTTAAGTCATAACTATATAACATATAAGGACAGCATTTTTCAATATATTTTATTTAAAAATTATCTTGTTATTAATCTCCCTGCCATTTATCAGCCCGGCACTATTACCTCATTACTCCAAATATGCCTCTCACTAGCTTTCAGAATTAGGTCCACTAACCATCCAGAGGGAAAAGCGATGCCCTCCTCAGCACCCCCTCCATCTACCGTCTGCTGTGGTTTACAAATAACACCTGCTCAGAAACAGACCCCTCCATACAGACCTCAGGGCTCCTGAACTGTGTGCTCCCTGAGTCTCTCTGCTACAAAGCAAACACTGAAACCACATAGCTTCCTTATGACCTGAGAACCAAAGACCACCCTTCTACCCATACCTCTGACCTGGGCTAGCAATGTCAGAAGTAGGGTTGGTATAAGGCAGTCCTAATATCTACCCGTGGCACTTTCACCTTCAAAGTTTTTTTGATTTGGACAATAAATTATGTGGTCCCCATGGTCAAAAGCACCCCGTCACACTCATTCACTTTCCATATTCCCTACTGTCCCCTTAAATAGCCACCATGCCAATACCCAGTTTCTTAATGCCAGCGGCTGTCAAACTCACAGAGTTCCAACTACAGGAGTTCCACAACCATGATTTTTCACTTACACTATATTCTATGAAGGAGTGATTTTAAATTTCTACAAATGTGTTTTCTGAAAACTGAGTGGTTTCCCCTTAAAGCATTTTCCCAACTAAAAAGTGCCATAAAAATGTCTTGCATCAGAAATAACAGTGTAACATCCTTCTTGAATAAAAGAATCTCAATATAAAAGTATAAAACCTCACTAAGCAAAGTTTGTTAAATGTTATAAAGTCACAATAGGAACTACTGTAGGGAATTCAAGATTCACAGTAAAGAGGAGCACCTGGAATTCAAGTCAGTTTTAAAAAAGAAGAAATCATGGCCATAAAACACACAATTCATTTTACAGATAGCAAGAACAACAACAACAAAAAAATGCGATCCAGGATCAACAGTGGGAAATGAGTTTTCAGTAGCTTAATTAAGGGTCTGAGGATTTAGAGAACAGAATGAACTAAGGCAACGAAGAAGCTTCGGGAGGTACTGAAGGAGGAGAAGAGAGAGGCAGGGAGCAGATGACCAGCAGCATCAGACACCTGATCATGCTTCATCTGTATGGCCAGCCGACAATCATTCAGAATTTCCATTAGGGAGCAGTGTAGAAATGCATTCCTGTGACTTGCGTGTGATAACTGCTAAAGGGTGAGTGCTGTATATAACTTGTCTTGTGTCAGAATTAGTCTGGCCCATCAAAAGATTAACTTGCAGAGTCATTTACCAGCTCAAATGTGCTTGGTCTGAAACTTGATTGAAACCAGCTGAGCCCATGACATCACCACAGACTTTTCACTATAAAAAGGGCAAGCTCTGTGAGGTCAGGAAGCAGAACTAAACTCGGTGTACAGAAGCCAAGCTGCAAGAGGGAAGAGCCAAGGCAAGTTCAAAGGAGGGGAGGCTCACTCCAAGAAGCAGCGAGGGTGAGCAATCCACTCAGAGACAGCTGCAGAGAAGAAAGAACAAAATGGAAATTTTCCTTTAAGGACTGGGGCTGAGGTCTCTACCAGAGATGTAAATCTACAGCAAAGCCTCTAAGGAGAAGACTAATGGAAGCTCTTTCAGGTCTTCAGTTCTTGACACTGCATTAAACTGTAGCATCATTATGGGAGGCGCATTCAGGAAGTCGTCCACTCAACATGTACTAATTGAGCACCTACTATACATCAGGCACTGCTGTAGGGACTGGGAATACATTTGTGAATAAAATGGACAAAAGTCAATGGGATGAAAGATAGTTAATAAACAGAAAATAATAAAGCATGTCCAAAAAAAAAAGTGTTGCAGAGAAAATTAAGATGAGAAAGTGGTTCAGTGGAGAGTGGTGATATTAGGGCAAAGACTTAGGGAGATGGGGAGATGAGCCATTTGGGTATCTGGGAGAAGAGCTGGGTTGGCAGAGGTAAGAGTGAATGCCAAGGCCTTGAGCTGGGAGCGTGTTTTCTGTGGCAGAGGAACATCAGGACGGCCAGTGCTGCTGGTCAGAAGGAACAAAGGGAAGCAGGCATCAGAACAAGTTAATTTAATGTAGACAGGCAAGGTTTCTGCTAGTGGCTGGATAAGGATGTTGGCTCAGGAAAGAGTTTGTTATCTCAAGATAGAAAAATTATAGCATGTTTTTCTGCTAATGGGAAAGATCCAGTAAGGAGGGAAAACAATGCTGCAGAAGAGAGAACTTGCCAAGGCAATGCCCCGCCCAGGTAATTAAAAGAGGGTGAGATCTAGGGAACATAGGGGTCTGCCCTCCCTCCATCTTTCTGTCACAGTGAAACTGATGTCTACTGGCTACAGGGTGATTTGGTTTGTTTATGTTTTTTAATAAAATTGTCTTGGCTAGGAATGGCAGTGGGTCAGAAAAACTCGCCACACTTTCTGAAATTCTTCAGTTATTTGGGCTATGCATAGCTGGGTTTAAATGAATCAAACATAGTAACGAAAATGTAGAACATCCAACATCCAACTCAGGAAAACAAACTCCTGTTGGTATTTAAATTTCTTTTCCTTTTCCTATCGTTCCAAAATTTTGTTTCAATTTTATATGACAAAATAATGATATTCTACTCAGTCAGTGAAAACATTTAACAAAGGCAGCTTGCCAGCATCATGGGTGTTTCTTCCTGCACTTGGTTCCTAAATGACAAAGCACAAGGAGGGAAACAGGAGGAACAGAATTTGCATTCAACACACACTAAGATCTTAACCCAGAAGTACAGCTTCATGGTCTTTCCATATCTACAAAAATTGAATTTAACTTTGATCTCTACCACATACCTTTTCCTGGGAAGATCTAGTCCAGATAACAAGAACTTTTCATCCTCTTCCCATCAGTGATGAGTTCAAAAGTGCCTTGGAATTATTCTGTGTACAGGTAACCCCACTACCAAAATCATTGAAATATGGCTTAACTGCTAAAACCTATTTTGAATGGGGGTGCTTCTGAGCCCTAATAACCACTTTATATCTATCTGGTGGCAGCAAAGCCAGAGCTAAGTGGTGACAGAAAAACAACAGTTTTTCTGTCCTATCTGTGAAAATCAGAAGATGGCAAAGAATAGGATGAGAGGGATGCAATGGACTGACCTCACTGGAATGCAGTGGAGGACTAAAAGCCTGAAGTCTGTGTCTAGAGTGCTTCCAGATGACTACTTCAAGTTGGGACGAACCCCGGGGGCTATCCTAAAGGCGGGGTATGCAGCACATCCTCTGCTATCTGATTGACTTCTGGGCTTCTCATGGTCCTCCCATGTGGAGTGTCTGACTCACACTTGCTCTGGGTGCTTCTCACTGACTCTTATTTCCTCTCTGACCTGATTGTGGACTTTGTCAGTTCAGTCGCTCGGTTGTGTCCAACTCTTTGCAACCCCATGGACTGCAGCACACCAGGCTTCCCTGTCCATCAGCAACTCCCAAAGCTTGCTCAAACTCATGTCCATCCTCTGCCGTCCCCTTCTCCTCCTGCCTTCAATCTTTCCCAGCATCAGGGTCTTTTCTACCCTGATCAGCATCAGGTTGACTTTGTAGCCCTAAATGATTCTCTTGCCAAGGGATGTCCACATATGGGCTGTAAGTACTTCGCACCTCAGCAAGTTTCTCTTCCTGTACCTGCTGAGGTGCAGGGAGTAAGCCAAGGCTCCCACTCTCCTCACTAGGACTGCCCTGGCGGTCCAGTAGTTAAGAGCTCAAATGTCCACTGCCAGGGGCTCGTGTTCAGTCCATGGTCAGGGAACTAAGATACTGCATGGCAAACAACCAAAAAAAAAAAAAAAAACAAAGAAAGAAAGAAATATGTCTGGTCCACAGAGAGGACAAACCTGTGCCCAGGGAAGTCCTCAACACTCGGATTGTGGGCTTATAAACAGCTGCTCAAATTCTGATGTTCACACAATCAGTTGTCATCACAGGTGACTTTCCTTCCTACTGGTTGTTGACTTACCTGGGTTAAGTATTATTCAATTCAAATGTATCACATAAGAAGTGATTTTTATTATAAGTTTATGTGACACAGACATCACACTCACCATCAACTCTTTCTTCATGCTTTCAATAATTAGAAAAAAAAAGCTTGAAAATCAAAACCAGCACTACTCAGATTTCACACGCATTTTAGTATTACGATTTTACCAAAGAAAAGAATTTTCAAAAAAGACCTGAATTTCAAAGGGATGGTTTTCAAATACCCAGTTTTACCCCTGAATTGATCAATAACATAGGTTCAGATAAAAGAAAGTATCTGGCCCTAACAGAGCATCTCATTTTGTGCCTTGAGATAGCATAACACCTAAGCCTTCCTCTCCTCACCTGCAAAAAGAGCAGAGACAATTACACTCACACTGTGGCCTTTAGCTGTGAAATGTTCAATGACTTCCTTCTACATAATATTATAAATTATTAGTATCCCAGCTAAGGAAATGTTATCAACATATACTGAAACTATTTTAATTTGTAATTTAAAAAAATGTAAGTAGTCAAGTGCAGTATGAGTTAATAAAATTTTGAGCTTAGAAAATCAATGCTTTAGAAAATCAATGCTAGAGAAAAAGATCTAAGTAATGTGGCAGACAATTCTTAAGATCATTCCCACTTCCTTTCCCCTGAGCACTGCCATCAGAAGAGCTATACCTGCACTGTAATTCTTTAACCCAACCTGATTTTTAACCCAAGTTGACTGATTCAAGGGTAGACACACAAGACTGAGGCTAAAACAGTCAGAATGTCCCTCCCTGGAAGTTGTCATTTTGATCTGATAAACACAGCCTGGAAGCATCTAAGTCATGATAACAGCAACTATATAGAGTCCATCACTCCTGCTTCTAAAGACTCCAAAACAATACTGAGTCCTTAGGGCCATCCTTGGCTCCTTTCTACCCTCATTAATAGTGATGGCTGTTATTCCCAGGATTCCTTAAAGTACTGAACACTTCTAATTTAAACTATTTAAAACTAAATAAAATTTAAAATCCAGGTCTTTAGTTGAACTGGCCACATTTCAAGCGCTCACTGGTTACACGTGGCTACCGGCTACCATACTGGACAGGCCAGGTTTAGAGAGTGTTTTCATCATCAAAGCAAGTCCTTTTATCTTAAGCCACTAAGGATCAGAATTTGTTTTGTTTTATGTCTATGTATTTTATACTTGCACTCATAAAAGTCTGAATAGGAGGCAAACTGGTAACTTTATGGAAATTTTTTTAAAGACTTCTGGGTACTTTCAGAGGTCCTAAGTCTTGGAGCTCATGTCACTTCAAAACTTTTTAAGTTTACTCACATCATTCCTGGACTTCTCCTGAGTCACGGAACCATGGAATTTAAGAACTTTGGAAAACTTTAGCAAAGATATAATTTGATTTCCTGTTTTTCATACATGAAGAAATGAAGACCTAGAAAGCTTGTAATTTGCTTTTGTTTCTGAAACCACTTAAATTTGGTTTAATAGGTTAAGACAAGATTAATAAGAAACCAACTAAACAGTAATACACAACATAACTCTGCAAATCTCATGATTAAACAAGTAACCAGGCATGAAGTTTAAATATTTATTTACTCACCAAGCTATTACTACACCAGTTCCTTCCTGTTCCCCACCCCCATCTCTCACTCTCTCTTTTTTTCATTTATTTTGTAAGGTACATTCACAATGGTTACCATAGTTTTCAATGTCATAGTTCCCCAGATCAGATCTAAAAGGTCCAAAATACATTCTGTACTTTCAAATCATAGAGCAGACATATATATTTTTACTGTAATTTTTCTTTTTCACCGGAAACTTTATGTTCAAATCAGCCACATAATTAGTCATCTGTACAGACTGAAATCTGGATAGCTGGAGATGTTTTTACTCCGTTGCTTTGAAACAAACAGTAACTGAACATTATTTAAAATATGTGTATTAAAATGTCATACCTACACATCAGCAGATTTAACTTGCCTAAGCAAGTTCTCTCAACATCTCCACAAAGCATATGCGTTCTTTCTAACAACAACAACAACAACAAACCACTTCAAATCACACATCTGAATAATGACAGTAGATGAGGATTCTGACATTCCATCAGACTCACTTCTCACACCTAACTGTGGTAAACTCTGTTATCATCCACCCAGCAGAGAGAATTTACAGGTTACTTTCAGGTAAATACAGAATTCAATAATCATGCAATGTTAATTTTGCCAGAAAGGATTGTGTTTAAACAATTCTTATTGTTTATGACCCCCCCAATCACCCTTTCCATTAAAGATAAATGGCTTACATGTTTTCCCATATACCGATCTGTATCTAATATAACCAGTTGATAAAGACATGGAGTAAAATGCAACCCATGCATGTATCAAATCACTGCAGATCCATATTTCTGTATGATTTTTCCTTCTTAAGAGTAAACAAGCAAATGTTTCCCCCTGATCATATCACATCACATGAGCCAATGTTCCAAATTTTCTGAGGCAATGATACACATTTCAAAGAATTAGCCAATGCTACTACATTTTCTCTTCCCTTTCAAACACAAACAATATATGTGTACATAAATAAATACTTGTATATAAAATATATACATATATATGTATACACACACACACACACTCACAAAGTTTTCTAACGTGTAGGGTGTTGGCCATTCCTATCTCAGGAAAAGAGTTCTCCTAGGATCACAGAACGTGACCAGCAAAGTCAACAAGGGGAAGTCCTGCACTTAGTGACTGCTGCTATGAATCATGCGTTAATCAACGGTGGTGTGAATCAGAGAGAAAGAGTCCAGGGAGCACAGGCCAAGAGCTTGCAGTCTTTCAACAAAGGGTTTAGCAGGTAACGTACACAAGAAAAACCAAAAAGCAAAACAGCATAACCTTCAACACCTCAACTGCATGGCTAGCGCATATGTTCTGTAGAGAAAAATGTACAAAGACCAATAAGCATATCCTAAAGAAAATGAACGCCAACACCAACCATTATCCTGGCCTTCACTCAAACACCTGACTCCTTTGAAACACTGCATGCACCATGGGGCAAGAGGGGGGTCACAAATTAGTTGGGTCATAAAGTTTTGCACCTGGAAATATTTACTACATTAATAAGTTACCAAAAAGGAGGACAAATCATAGTGTCTTATGAATGGAAATGATGGTGTTGATTATTTTAATAAAAATCAAACCACTGATTAAAAAACAAGTTTTTTTACACAATTAAAGGGGCTCTTGAACCAAACTCACAGCATGGGCAGGCCCTCTCTTCATTTCAAAATGGAACTCTGAACACTATTACAGGCTACTCAGTCTGTAGAATTTTGCCAAAGGTTTATTTTAACCCTCCCTCCAATACTGATTAGTTACCCTAAAGCTATAAAAAATTCAGTAGAAGCAATTCAGCTTCAGCAGCCCCAGCTGGCTCTGACAAGTGATCAAGAGAGGATCTGGAGACCTACAAAAGAAACCTGGTCCTTTAACAAGGTTTGAGTAAGTGGGTCAGCTGTCACCTGTGACAGGGTTTGGCCTCCTGAAGGAGAATGCCTTAGCTGCAGCAGCCCAGGGTCAGTTTTCAACAGCTGGGACTTGAACCTTTAGGTTGTTAAAAAGTCATTGGTAATATTTTTCTCTAGTGGAAGACATATTTTCTCCAGCAATATTGGGCTGTACACAGGAGAAAAAAGGTGTGTGTGTATATGAGTGATACATCTTTTCTCATAAAATAAGGGGAAAAAGCACTTCAAGACTACATTTACTAAACATTTAATGTTTAAAGATTAAAATAAAAGATCATTCTCCAATCTGTATTTCATTTCTCAAGCCCAACTACTTCAGGGGGAGTTGGGAGGAAGCAAATAACAATGAGCAGAAATACCTAAGCTAATTTATCTTTCTCTAGCAAAGTTTAAAAATTTTGGAATACTCATCTGCTTTATGACTTTGATTCTTTTAAAGATATTGAAATAAATGTGCTTAACTATTAGAAACACAACTGAAGAGTCACATTCATTTTTCTACTCTCCTTTTAATGTCTATATTTAGTGCTGAAGCACCAAAAAGCAATAGAGAAAGCAGTCTTTGGAAAGAACTGATGACCTTTTCTACTTGACAGAGATCTTGTTTTGAAAATACTCATCATGAAAACACAAGGTTCTGATCAAAACAGTGGCAAAGCAGTTTAATTTTCTTGGATGTGTGGTCCAGCCCTCCACGTGGGGGGATGAAGTTCCGATGCCCTGGAGAGTCCATCTTCTACTCCTATTCAAGTATACAGAGTCCTCTGCTTAAAGGACCTATCATTCTACATCCAAAGCAAACAGTTCCCAGTTTCAATTGGCATTGGGACAGAATTATTACTTTTTTTTCCTTTTCCAAGATATATGGATCACATGGCATTAAAAAAAAAATGCATACATAACAAAGCTAGTTACGTCTCTTAACTTCTTTTAATTAATGTGGGGAAAAAGCCTAAATACGTTTTGGTAAATTTTTCCAAAGACACACTTCAAAGTTATCTTGCTAATCAATGGTTGGTAATTTAATTTCTGTGCAATCTCAAAAAACTGCGAGTGAAAACAACAGTTCCAACAGCCCACTTCCTGTTTCCTTGTGCCCTTATTTTGCCCTCCTTGCCTAGACTACCGAAGTCAGACAGGTTGAGGAGACAGTCACCTTCGAGAAAGCCCTTTGCCCTGCCAGGTGAAAGTCATGCCAGGGACTTCAACCAAAGTAGAAGCTGATGTAAAAATAGGAGCTGAAGGAATCCAGGGAAAGCAAAGGACATTGTACGGCCAGTTCAGATGGCCAAAAACGCAAAAGAGGTAACAGAAACTTAAGGCAATATCTGAAGGAGCTCAAGAATTCACATCTCCTACCCACATTAATGAGATAAGTGAATAAAACACTAAAATGGCCAAGCGGCAGACTGAAAAACCAATGAGTATATTATATGATTGGAGAAGGCAATGGCAACCCACTCCAGTACTCTTGCCTGGAAAATCCCATGGAGCTACAGGTAAAAGACATAAATCTACCTTTTTTTTTTTTTTAAGAGTCAAAAAGTTTAATTTTATTACAATTGTTTTTAAAGTCAACTATGATCTTGACAAATATCATGAGTAAGTCTATAGCAAGTCTCTAATTTCTGAGATACAAAAGACCTTTTTTTACATGTCTTTGTTTATACACAAAGGCCATTTACTTGACTGAGGTAAAGTAATGGTATCTCTCACCCCCCCACACACACAAAAAAGAAAAAGATTGCAAAGGTGTCTGTACAAAGCAACTGTGAAATTAATACCATTCAACATCAATCCATGATGCTAAATATGGTATTAATCATTCTTATGTCACGTAATTTTCAGACATCCTAGTCAAATAAATTCAAGGCTAATACTTTTTTTAGAAAGGAGAAAGAGATTGATATTAAAATAGTGGCCACCAAAAGCAGAAATAAAGTTAAGGGGTTTACTGGAGTCAAAAGCAGGTTAACGACAAAGGCATGATGATGTCTCTGAGGTAGTAAAAATGTTATTTGTATATTTAAAAAACTAAAGGAAACAGCTGTCTAAACATTTTAGCTTTTTTCCCCCCCAAAAAAAATGTTCATACGCTGTTCTGAGGATAGAAATAATCCAGCTGAGGCACCGTTTTAACCCGTTAGAACACACACAATCACTAAGTGCCTTGTGTCCCTGCCTCCTTCCCCTTTTTGACTGGAGGCATTTCCTCCTAACTTGACTGCAAGAAGGGATCCCTGAAAGCAAGGGTCAACGACAAACAGCTTGGTTTTCAAACAGCTGAACTGCTTTGTTAGTAACTTTTCTGCTCATGTGAACTGTAAATCTTTGAAAACGGAACTATCTGAGCCCACGAAAGGTGTGACTCTTTCTGTCATCCTCTACTACTTTTTAGTCACATTTTTAAGAGGTGATCAAAGGAAATAAAGAATACTTTCTGCATAACTTGGGCAGTACAACAGTCTGCACAGTAAGGCTGAAAAACATGAAGCTCTATCTAACCTGCTGGTTTCCATTTTAAAAAAGGAAAAGTACATGAGGATGCTATCTTCTACAAACTACCATTATAAACTTAATGCTAATCTAATTTTATTAAAAAGATATATCTACAGTAAAAAAAAATGTATAAAGTACAACTGCAACAAAAAAAAACAGCTCAAACCTAGAATATGCATGTTTACTTTCCTATTTCCTTCATCTTTATATATCAAAATACATACTGGTCACATAGATGTAACCATGGTTCCCTTATAGTTTTATATTCTGCATTTTCACTTAACATTAAATTATAAGACTTTCCATATGCCCCACATATTTGCAGTTATAATTTCATTAAGAATTCCAAATATTCCACAAATTTAATAAGCTATTTATTCACTTGCTTACTTATTTCTATAATGCCCTCTTACAGAATGGGCTTGACATGGAATCATTTATCATTTGGGGGTATGATCATGATTTCTATGATTCTACTGTTGGACACTTAAGAGTGTTTCCAATTGCTTTTTCTCCCATTTGGAGCTAAACCTGCAATGAGTAACTTCATGTAATATAGCTCCCTTCCTCAGTTGAAGAATTTCTTCCTAATGAATCAAAAGTTGTAAACAATTTTTAGTAACTATATCATCTCATTGCTTTACCAAATGTCCCCATTTATAATACCAAGAGTGATACATTAAAACAAATATCCAATAATTACTTCAATATTAAGAGAGTTTGGAATCAATTTTTTAAATGCTCTTAACTTTTTTCACTTTTTAGAATTAAATAAATAATACATGCACATAGATAAATTTCAAACATGTATTTGCCAAAGTCTAAAGTAAAATCAGCACTCTCTCAACTCCTAAACTCCATTCTCATCATTAACAATCTGGAGTGTATTTCTTCTTGTACATATAAGTATGTATGTATATATGTAGGATTAACATTTCTTTCATTTTACAATACTAAATCTCTTCCTATCTTCAAATAAGAGCCCATAATAGACCCTCTATGCCTTCTGTAATATGATTCTGTCTCATTCAAATATCACTCAATTCCAGTTATACACTCAGTATAGCAACATCACTAAGAATTATATCAATACTCAGGGAACCGCCACTCCTGCATAACCTAAAACAGAAGATAATCCCCAAACTTTAAACACTAGGATGAGTGTGTGTATATGAGAATTCCCTTCCTAACTATGCTTAACACCTGTAACAAAATGGCCTTGCATGCCTTAAGATCATGTTGCTACTGCCGTACAAGGAAGTGTTTAGGGAGGGAGCAAGCCTGACATCAGAAACATGTGACCCACATGTCAATAACCAAGACTGTATAATACCAACACTATACCCAGCAAGACAAAGGAGTAAACTACAGTTTAAGAGAGATGGGTGACCCAGAGTTAAAAGTCAACAAAACTTCATAAAACTTGCCAGGAAGTAACCAGCAAAATCTCGGAAACAGTGGTTTCTCTAAAGGGTATAACTTATATTACTAATTTGATAAAGCCATAAGACCCCCACTGTAAGGAACATCACTTTTGTCATCTCTCTGCCAATCTTCCTCTTTCTGTGCAGTCAGGAGAATTTTCTTTGGTGATCCATGCCTCTGCTGTTAACAACCATTCCAGGTGGAATGGTCACCCCAGTTAAACACCCCTCCTGCATTTGTTGTCCCATCATTATGTTTAATTTTTAACAATACTTATAACTGATGTTTTCTTGCTTACTTATTTAACATATGTCTCTCCCACATGAAAGTAATGGCATTCTTTTTCCTTCATGCCAATGAATATTTCTTGAGCACCTACATACGCTGTACAAAGAAGGAAGAGTAGTGAAAACAGGTAAAAAGTGTCCCCTGGTGAAGCTCACGTTCCAACAAGAAGAGGAAGACAATCCACTATGAGTGTGAAATCGATAGCGTATTAGAATGTCATGTGTACTATGAAGAAAACTAAAAGAAGGAAGGAATATACAGAGTGCCCAGGGTACTGGAGGTCTGCAGATGTGATTTAAACACCATCTCCAGCACCTAAAAGGAAACATGCAGACCCTCAGTAAACACCACCTCATGGAATGGGCCAGACTGGCAAAAATCAAACAGCATATCCCATATTCCAGGGAGACTCCCTGGAAAGAGTGATTGGTTTTGAGATGTGCAGATAACAAGATCAGAGTCTTTCGGATGCACAAGATTGGAGCAAGCAAGCTCCACTGTATTTGGTGTTGTGAACATGTTCAATTTGAAGCTGTTGTAGCCATTCAGCAATCATGAGAATAAGCCATCATAGGCAGAAAGGCAGAGCCAAACAGCAAGAGAACCAGCATTGGTCACATCATGATTGTCTGGTTCAACTCACTTGCAAAGATGTGCCCCTTGACTGAGCTATGGAGCTGCTCAAGGCAATCAGAGCCTCTGAATCAACTATATCAACTCTTCTATGTACAGCAAAATAACTTCCTGCTTCGCTTTCACTAAAAGGAGTACTCTTAGGGGCCATTTCCTCATTTGGAAAAGTCAGAGTCACTGTTATGATGTTGTTTCATCCAGTCTGAGCTGAGTTTCCTATTACTTGCAGTTTAATGATTCTATACCGACATGCATCCCAATGAACTGTATAAATATAACACAAATTGTCTTCCCAGCACACATCACACTCAGTATGACCTTGTTTGAGTTTGGAATATTTCCTCTACCTTCCACTACCAGCCTCAAATCTCTACCAGTCCTACATAGAACATTCACATGCTACTTTCTTACCTGTTCTACAAAGCTTCACTATTAATCCATTCATTACTCAATCAGCTATTAAATAAATGTTTAGCAGGCACTGAGAAGAAGAAAACAAATGAGGCCAATCCTCGTTCTTAAGGACATCTCAAAAAGGAAGGGGAATACTCCAGCAATAGCTGTAAAAGCAAAGCAGGCCGATGGCTGCTTGAACAGAATGATTCTCAGAAGACAATGACAAAGTCAAGGACGGGGCAATTAAACACATGTTTCAGATGCTCCAAAACTTCCCTCACTTCCTCTATGCCCACTGATGGTACTCACTTACTGTCCTACTATACAGCCCCCAACATCGCTTTTTATAAGAAATATGGACACAATTCCTGCCCTCAATGACTTAAGAATCTTTTCTCCCATAAAAGGTCCTAAGGTCCTTGACGGCAGGAATTGGGTCCAATCTCTGGTGGCTCAGACGGTAAAGCGTCTGCCTACAATGCAGGAGACCCGGGTTCAATCCCTGGGTCAGGAAGATCTCCTAGAGAAGGAAATGGCAACCCACTCCAGTATTCTTGCCTGGAAAATCCCATGGACGGTGGCACCTAGTGGGCTACAGTCCATGGGGTCACAAAGAGTTGGCCACGACTGAGCAACTTCCCTTTCTTATAAAAAGATTCTTTTATAAATCCATTATTCTTCTTTCTACTATATGACACAGAATGTCTCCCATAAATGTTTATTAACTTTAAATATGTTTATTTTGTTCTAGAACTTTTGAAAAGGACCATAGATGCTATTTCTAGCCCTAGTTAAATTTCATTGTTTTTTAAACAGAGTACTAATTTTCCCTTATCTGTTTTGACAGCTGAAAGCTTATCAGAGCTTCTCATCCTAAATGACATCAGTAGAGGCTCCTCCTCCCATGGCATCTCTGCATGGCCTATAAATCAGCCTCTTCTTTGTGGGTCAAAATAACTTCCTGCTTTGCTTTCACTAACAGGAATAACTGGAGTACTCTCAGAAGCCAAAGAGATAATTACTTGAGAGAATTTTTCTTTTGAGCACCAGATACAGGGATCACTATGCTGTGGCAATGAATCTGAAAGTGTCTACTGCCACAATGGGCTTCCCTGGTGGTTTAGTGGTAAAGAATCTGCCTGCAATGCACAAGATGCAGGAGACACAGGTTCAATCCCTGGGTCAGGAAGATCCCCCTGGAGGAGGGCATAGCAACCCACTCCAGTATTCCTGCCTGGAGAATCCCATGGACAGAGAAGCCTGGGGAGCTGTAGTCCATGGAGTAACATAAGAGTCAGACACGACTTAGCAACTAAACTACAACTGCCATAATACTCCTTAATCAGGCTGTTTCCAATTTAAATAAAAAATTTTAGAATGATGAACTAAGTGCAACTAACTATAGCTTTTAGTTCTTATGATTGCTGAGCAAACAACAATTACTCAAAAAACAAGGAGCAGGGGTGGGCTGCACATATTCCTGAACAAAATTTCATGAATTCTTAAGAGCTGATATGATTCAAAAGACAAAAAGAAAAAAAAAAAAAAAACACTTTTCCCTCATATGAATAATGACTCATGTTTGTATTGAAGCTTTTTTCCATATGATGATCTCATGTATCAGATTATAAAATTTGAATATTAAAAAAAAAACCTTTACCAAACTATGTGGTCATTCATAGGCTATCATTTGTAAGTTTGATATATCAATTTCCTAACCATATTGCCCAAATCTCATCCACTATTTCAAAATACTAAACTTTTGGTACTATGGTACAGTAGACTACAGGAAGCTGGCCTAGAAACAAAGCTCACACTTCGGATGTGGCGTGTGGGCAAGTGCATTCTGAAGCGTGGGGCAGGAAAGTGTAAGCAGCAGAGAGACTGCTCTCGTCTTTGCTCCACTCTTATCCCATTAGCCTTTAGTGTTCTCCTTGCTTACTTCCTGGCTCCACCCCAGGCAATATTATAATTCCCATTTTTCACCTTCCCACACTTCCTCTTTCCCATATGACCATTTGGGCAGCGACCGACTGCCCAGAAGCTCAGGAACTCTTTTTTCATCCTTTTGACCTCCAAGACAGCCCAACCTGCACAGCCACAGCTATGTCCCCTTAAGAAAGGGAGAAGTGGCTGCTCACTTTCTCTTTGCAGTACCTCCTCCTACTCCAGGCCATTCCCTCCTATCTTCCCAGAGCTAGAGGAATCTCCTTTGCCAACCTGCACATCCCCTAGCATGGAGTGGATGGTCCACACCCTCCTTTCACCTCCATCTAGACATGTAAACAGGGGCCTCTCTTCAACTCCTTGGGTCTCAGATGATCCAAATGATGGCTAGATCACTTGCAGTTCAATATTTTCGTTCCCAATTATTAAATATTCCTACGGCTTTGCCTTTACTGCTTTTGGCTTATTTGTTTCTTCCGTCTCTGTTCTGCTCAGAGAGGGCAGGGATAATGTCCAAGTTCTAAGGGACTAGCACTGGGCCTGGCAGGCATCTAGGAGACATTCTATATGTTTATGGAGAATGTACATAGATAGAAACATCAGTATTTCAACATCTTTAAAGCAAATCTATTAAAGCAATAGGGAAAGAATAATCTGCTTTTTCAGTTCACCAGTCACTGAACTAATACTGTTACCTAGAGGATGCCATCATCTTTGACCCTTTATGTCAAATAGGATAGAAGACAGCAGTGGTTCTCAAAGAGAAAATAGAATGGGAACAGGGTTATAGTACTTGGAACCACTTATAAAAAGTAGTATATGAGAGTGGGAATCTAAGTATTCTTTTTTTGAGGAAGGTGTTCATTTCATCACGTACTTCTGAAGCACTGATGCCTAAACATATCACCTCAATGAGGAATCATCAAATTAGATGATCATTAAGGCCCTTCCAGCTTTAATCCTAGAAAACATACTAATTTTTATCAAATCTCTATTATTTTTTCCAGGAGTACTTTAGTACTCCTAAATACTAAGTACATGTCAACTAGATGCAAAAACTTGATGTCCAATACATAGCTAATCTAATGGTTTATTTCACTAAGGCCTAAATTTTGTTTCTAATACCACCACATTTTAAAATTATATTTTGTGAATGTTAATGATGAAAAAATTAATACTGATGCAAAAACTATATATGGCAAGGAAGAGAGAGAGAGTTTTTCTCATCTAGGATAGGTTTTCTTAAGTCTTGGCATGATTGAAATTTGCAGGTGGACAATTTCTTGCTGTGGGTGGCTGTCTAGTCCATTGAAGAATATTTAGCAGCATCCATGGCCTTTATGCATTAGCACTAGTACCTAACCCCTACCCCTAGTTATGACAACAAAAAATGTCTCCAAACATTACCAACAACCCCCATTCTGACCACACTGGTAACCAGTGGGGGAATAACATTAAAATGATTTAACTGTCTAATTATGGTGTATGTGTGTTCTCATCACTCAGTCACGTCTGATTCTTTGCAACCCATGGATATAGCGCTCCAGGCTCCTCTGTCCATGGAATTTTTCAGGCAGGAATACTGGAGCAGGTTGCCATTTCCCACTCCAGGGGATCTTTCTGACCCAGGGAATGAACCCATGTCTCTTGTGTCTCCTGCACTAGAAGGCAGATTCTTTATCATTGCACCATCTAGTACTAATAGGCAATAACTTAAGGGAAAGAAGTACTTATCTGAAAGGATATTAACTCATTTGCTAGTTCCTTAAATCCTTTTGTGAATAATAAAACAAATGAGTTTTATCAAAATAAGCATGAATTTTCTAATTTGTATATAAAGCATACACAGGTGGAAAACCTCAAACATAAGCATACACACACACACACACACAGTCTAAGACTTAAAGAATTCCAAGTAACATTTTCTAAAAGAATTCTAAATAACATTCCCTAAACATTTCTGGAAATTTCCTTTTGAAAAACCGGACACCCTCATTCAAAATCTCATTGTGGATCCCTTGATTTAAGACCATGTCTAGACAGAATAAAACAAAGAGGAAATTTGGCAATTCTTTTGATATGATTAGTCTGCTTCAAACTTTTCTCTTTAGGGTCTAAATTATAGCTTTTTGCTGTCAACACTAATAAATTTAACCAGATAATTAGCAAGTCTACAAATAACTTTTGCTATGTAGACATTACCAACCATAATGATTTAAAGATGTTTCCATCTTTTTCCACAAGACCTCTTAAATGGTTCTAAATCCCAGAGGAAAGTGTAAAAAGAAAATCACTCAAATTCAAGTCAAACACTACAGACTGGGATCTTTTTCACTTAGATAAACCAGACCCAACATCTTATGAACTTTAGACAAACTTCTCCACAATTGCAAGGTCTCAAGAATTGTTTCTTCTCATTCAGTTTTCCTTTGTAACTGATTTGAAAAGAGGCAAAGCTGTGGTTAAGTTTATTTTTTTAATTTCTTAAGGAATATTATGTTTTTCAAGCAAAATGTGTCAAGATCAGAGACACACTAACCATTTAACCTTAAAAAAATAAAAGTATGCAATTTAAAGATGTTTTTACATGGTAGCCTGAGAGAAATTTCCAAACTTTGTTAAGAATTACTAAGCTTGTTAAAGTAATTTTCTGAGATAAAATTTAATTAATGTCAAAGTAACCTTTAGGTCATTTTAAATTCTATTTGTGTCTCATTCTCAGCAGAAGATAGGAGTTAACCATTACATACTGGCTAGTATGTTTGTTTCTACAATTAAACATAGGCATTATTACATACCTATACAAATTTTAAAGTTTATCATTCATCTAGAGTCTAACATGGTCCACATGTCTCCCAGTGCCTATTCTTCATCCATTTCACTATTCCTTAATAGCTTTATGAGAAAGCTATTCAGTTCAGTTCAGTTCAGTTGCTCAGTCATGTCCGACTCTTTGCGAACCATAAATCACAGCACACCAGGACTCCCTGTCCATCACCAACTCCCGGAGTCTACCCAAACCCATGTCCATAGAGTCAGTGATGCCATCCAGCAATCTCTTCCTCTGTCGTCCCCTTCTCCTCCTGCCCTGAATCCTCCCCAGCATCAGGGTCTTTTCCAATGAGTCAACTCTTGGCATGAGGTGGCCAAAGTACTGGAGTTTCAGCTTCAACATCAGTCCTTCCAATGAACACCCAGGACTGATCTCCTTTAGGATGGACTTGTTGGATCTCCTTGCAGTCCAGGGGACTCTCATGAGTCTTCTCATGAGCTTCACCACAGTTCAAAAGCATCAATTTTTTGGCGCTCAGCTTTCTTCATTGTCCAACTCTCACATCCATATATGACTACTGGAAAAATCATAGCCTTGACTAGACAGACCTTTGTAGGCAAAGTAATGTCTCTGCTTTTCAATATGCTATCTAGGTTGGTCGTAACTTTCCTTCCAAGGAGTAAGCCTCTTTTAATTTCATGGCTGCAATCACCATCTGCAGTGATTTTGGAGCCCCCAAAAATAAAGTCTGACACTGTCTCCACTGTTTCCCCATCTATTTCCCATGAAGTGATGGGACCAGATGCCATGGTCTTAGTTTTCTGAATATTGAGCTTTATGCCAATTTTTTCAAGCTAAGGAAGAATAAGAAGAGGATGGATGAGCTAGTTTCATTATACTCCAGGTTCTGATAAACCAGTTCTTTTTTTTTTTTTTTTTTTTGCTTTAGGTTAACCTCCTCAAAAATAATCATGTAATTAGGAGAATATGTACACTTTCTCTTTAAAGATGGAAACTCAGTGTTATTCTTATGGATTCTGGTGATTTTATCATTTTGCTTAAGCATTTTACTCTCAGGCTTATTTTCCTAAGTGTTTCAATTAGATTACTATGTTTCTGTTTCCCAATAACTTTTTTAAAAATAAAGGATATTTTTCTGAAGTTTATTTACTATCACAGAGCAAAAATTTACATTTATGCAAAGGTGTGTAGCATTGATAAACAGTCATATACCCAAAGTTAGAAGACTTAAAACCATGTCTGAATTAGTCAATGACTTGTAGCTAAAACACTGCTAAGCCATGGAATGTGTCCTTAACAATCCCTTCTACAACACAAGTCTGCAGTCAAGCTGCTGTAGAAACGTTTTGAAGTTAAACAAAAACATGTGAAACAGCAATATATTTAAATGCTAGGGCTTCCTTAGAAAAATTTCAATATCTGCACAACTGGACACAATGTCATTCCAGGAACATATAAAGTTCCTATCAAAAATCTCTCTGGTTTAGAGGTAATAGCAAATGAAATAATGGGTGTGTGTATGCTTAGTCACTCGGTCATGTCTGACTCTTTGTGACCTGATGGACTATAGCCCGCCAGGCTCCTCTGTCCTTGGGATTCTCTAGGCAATAATACTGCAGTGGGTTGCCATGCCTTCCTCTGGGGGACATTCCCAAACCAGGGATCAAATCTGCGTCTCTTGCATCTTCTGCATTGGCAGGCAGATTCCTTACCATCTGAGCCACCAGGGACAAAGCAGAAAATATTTACATACTGCTGCTTTCCTCATTTTCTCTTATGATCTGTTCTTTTTAATAAAGGTTGGTTGCCTTCTGTCAATGATACTAACAAGTGAAAGTTTCCTGAGCTTCCCTCCTCTTCTCTATTTCTTTCAGAGCTGCATTGGGATTTAATCTGTATGATACATACTACCTATTTTAGCAAAGTGGCCACAACATGGTAAGTTAAAGAGTAACTAGAAACTTCCAATCAACAATAAAGAACCCAAGGCATGGAGAAAAAATATCATCCCACTTATTTACCATGACCTAAGTGATTACTATATGGACACCATAAATTAATTTCATAATACAGGTCACTGCTTAACCAGGATAACAGATCTATATGAGGTGACTGAAGCTGACCCAAGGTCTTTTAGGAACACTGTAACTTGAATGTAGAGAAGGTATACTGGCCAATCACCTGGCTTGTCAGGAAGGAGAATCTACTGGGTGACCAGCCCTGGGATAGGGTCAAACATGTAGCCCCAAACTCTGCGCCCCCACCCCCACACCCCACATAGCCACCTATTAGCAGAAAACTCTGAACATAATCTAGGGTAACAGAAGCTTTCACAAGCATTTTCCTCTGCTGTTTTGTGTAAAAATACTGGTCTGGGCAATGAGGATTCCCCTGCCCTGCTAAATCTCAGGTACTGAAGGTCTGACGCATACGGTTTTAGTCATGATTTAGTAAAACATGAAGGTAATTTTTGGGGGACTGGTTTTTTATGCCTTATCATGATGTTTTGATTATAGCTCCTTTTGTTTGAATAGTCCAGCTGTTTTTACTTTTATCGCCACCACTTCAGGAACCAGAGCACGCTGCTGATACAAAGCAACAAGATCAGAAATGAGAGGACCAGCTCTTAAAGGAACAGGCTCTGCTCAGACTGAATTGTGCAAATCCCTACCAGGTTTTCTCAGCAGTGACAGGCCAATTGCAATGAATGATTCCAGAGGTTCTTCTCAGGTCTTGGAATCAGCACAAGCCAGCAGGTCACACAGCTCCTTCTACACCAGCATCACAGAAGGGTGTTCCCCGTCAGATTCAAGTGTCCCTAAGGCACACCTCAAAGTCATTCAGGACCAGAGTTTCACACTCCCTTTTAAACTGGACTGAGGCAAAGAATGTTCATTCAAGGTCACCTAATAACTGGCAGTCAACACCTACACCTGGCAGGAATCTTTTTTTTTTTTTATAAATGTTATATATCACAATTTTATAGTTTCAGTCCTCTATGTCTCTAAAATGCTGGAGGATAGAAAGTTTGTAACAAACACACAGTAAGCATGGATAAGTGATACTGAGTAACTGAGTTATAATTTCTGTTACAAAGTATCAACTTAATTTCATCAGAACAGCAGCATTAGTAGGTAAAGACACATTTGTACTACTGTACCGCTTTATCATCAAAGACTGGTATCCTGCACATCCCTAGAGCTCCTTCAAAAGGCTGTCCCAGCTCTGTTGCTCAGTTATAACTTGGTTTATAAAGTTAATGGTCTTTGCCCTCCAGGAACACAGTCTACTAAGGCAGAGAGGGGAAAAGGAAAGCAAATAACAGACTAACATGCTGACTGCTATTTCAGAGAGACAAATAACTTAAATCACAAGAACAAATAAGCTAAATTATCACCAACTTTATATATATAATAGAGACAAAGTAAAAAGGTTAGTACACATACATATTAAACATTCCAAGCTTTCATGTCAAACTACCCATGTAAAATACTTTGTATCCAGAAGATATGAATCATAGAAATATTATAAAACATGTTTAGTCAGAAAACCTGTTTGGATCAAAGACTGGCCAAGTCATACATCTTGGCTTAGGTTTTCCTGACACATAAAGGAGAAAGATCACATCAAAACATAAACTGTGATGACAATCTACTAGCGAAAAGGCATTTGTGTTACCATAGTGATAAAACATAATCATTGCCATTTTTTTAGCATAATTGAGTTACAATTTTTATCATTACTTTTAAACTAATATCTTAAATCATTTTATGCCACATAATACAGCCTTTTATGTAAGGTCTTAGATGTTACTCCAAACTGTATTAAAAATCCACTCCTCCAAAATCATGTATTTCTGAACAATGCTGAGTTCTCTCCATATCAATAATATCATTCTTTTGATTACTATTCACAGATAATTAGGTAGAAAAGGGAGAAGAAAAAAGGGGTAGTCGATAGTATTACACTGAAAGTACTCAAACTTAGGAAATAATTTCCAAAGTCCTTAACAGAAGTCACCATTATTCATCACAAATAGAATCATCTCAAATACCAACACAGTAATCATATTTATACACACCTATATCTATAAATGCACATATATATTTACATATAAAGTATTTACATAACTATATATACATATACACACACACTGATGACATATAAAGCAAGCATCCACGCCTTCAAATGTCCAAAACTTATTGAGACGACAAAGTTCAATTTACTTACTGTCAAAATCAAATTGATATATATCACTACTTATTACATACTAGGTCCTCCTTACTCAAATATTTCCAGTGAAATTAGTGTATGAATCACCCAATTCTCTTGTCATTCTTCACCCAAGAAATGTAACAATGCTCACTTCTAAGAAAAATAGTCTTGCTTAGGTTTTTAAAGGGTGTTTTATATATTGTAAAAATTATCTTGTTCTTTTTTTACATACTTAATGACAGGGCTTACTCCAAATAACAAGATACTATTTTTTAAATTTATATATATATATATATATATATATATATACATACATATATATGCATTTTAAAATCACATGAGCTCAAAGGAAACTACTAGTTAATTAAAATAAAACATGCAAGTAAATATTACTCATATCTGTATTTTGCAGCAACTGGTTCATTGAATACAGTTTGTAGAGTATCCTAAAGAAATTTCAGTTTGAAAGAAAAGAAGTAAAAATGAAACCAAAACTACCAGCTTCTATAAGGGTACACCTTTTCTTTGAAACAGTAATCAATCTCACTGGTAGAGATTACTTGGACTTCTGAATAATATTTATTCCATGTATGAAAATAGGGAAATATTAAGTAAAATGTATAGATGCTATAGAAAGAGCTCTATATTGAGAGTAAAGAGATGATTTATTAATTCACTTATGGCAGAAATACTTCTCAGCACGTTGCTGGAATGAAGTCCCAGCTCTGTAACCATGGACGGGGAATTCACTTCAGTTTGATCTTTGAAATTTATTTGCAGCCTCATCTTCAAAGTCCCTTCTGGCTCTAACACTATAAGGAGATCTGCTGAAATATTACATTGTTATAAAGATATTTGTTGTTCAGTTGCGAGGTCATGTCCGAATTTTTGTAACCTCATGGACTGCAGCACACCAGGCTTCCCTGTCCTACATTATCTCCCAGAATTTGCTCAAACTCATGTCCATTGAGTCAGTGATGCCATCCAACAATCTCATCCTCTGTCATCCACCTCTCCTCCTGTCTTCAATCTTTCCCAGCATCAAGGTCTTCCTATAGAATTATATAATTTCAGGGGTAAGGACAAAACTTTTCTAAATCAGTATACTACCACAAAGCAATAAATGACACTTGATCTGTAATGACTATTCTTTATAACATCCACCAATAAAAAGATAATTAACTCAAGTCATGTCTAAATCAGTCCTTACCATACACTTTTATATACAGCTCCAAATAATCTAAAAGTACTCACTAGTTAACTCTACATTAGCATTCTCCTTTGATAAAAGGAGAAATTGAGTCTCAGAGTCAGGAGAGTAATTTGGCCAAATATCAGCAAGACGGAGCCTAGCATGACAAATCAAAAGTCCCTGGCTCTCAGCCACTGTCTTTCAGGAGTATTCAGTAAGTGCCTCCTGAATTACTCCAAGGCAGTCATAAACTAAGTGCAAAGTTTAGGGACAAACTTATGTCTCACTTCACAATTGGGAGTGGTCATTAAGTAAAGCTTAAGTGTCATTCAAAGCTGCATCCCACTTCAACATTCATACCTTTATTAAGAAACACCAGAGAGATGTTTCATAATCAAGAAGTATAGTCTCCCCCACGACTATGTCAAAATAAGAAGTATAATGCAGAATGTACAGTCTACTAGCATCTGTATTCAGTAATAGTTTGTTCATGAAACGTGTAATTTTGACTTGCTAAAAATTAACATCTCCTTAAATGGTCAAATTTTCTATTTAAAAAATTTTACCAGTACTTTGAAAATTACAAATGTAATGGATACTTACATTTCTTTTACCTCCAGCTGGCCAACAATCTCCCATTAATTCACCGCAAGGGAAATATCCATATTTTCATTATACGTACACAAAAATAGGGGCTTCCCAGGTGGCTCTAGTGGTAAAGAGCCCACCTGCCAATGCAGGACATGTAAAAAATGCAAGTTTGATCCCTGGGTAGGGAAGATCCCCTAGAGGAGGGGATGACAACCCACTCCAGTATTTTTGCCTGGAGAATCCCATGGACAGAAGAGTCTGGCAGGCTACAGTCTATCGAGTTGCAAAGAGTCAGACACAACTAAAACAACTTAGCACACATGCCTGAACACAAAAATATAAAAATGTATGCATTGTATGGGATACTTATTGTTTATTAATAAAAATGATATAAAATACAAACTCATATATCTATGCACACAAGTATCTGAAATTTATTTTGTTCTCTTAAAAAATACCATGTACATTTTCCCAAGGGTATATATATCTACAAGTTTATTTTTAAAGCTGCACAATATTCCATAGCCTGAATGCACTATATTTGGCTCACAAGTTTTCACTGCTTTTTTAATTAACAAAAATACATTTTAATTAACTTATATATAAAGTATATACATTAACATATATAATTAACTTATATTAACAACATGTAGGTTATTAACAATAGAAACCTTGTGTTTTATCCGTATGTATTATACGTATTGGTACTTTCTGTACAATGGATTTTTAGAAGGATAGGGCCACTGAGACAAACCAAAACCTTTTACATAATTATATAAATTTTCTACCACATTTTCTGCAAACTTTTTTCTGCCTTTGTTTATGGCATCTTTTGCAAGTGAGAATTTTTACTTTTTATGTAACCAAATCTTTCAATATTTGCTTTATAGATCAAAGTTTTATAGCAAGCTTCCAAAGACCACTTTCATCAGGATATTTTACTAATATTTTCCTATGTTTTCTCCTAACATTTTTATTTAGATTCCTTTTAGTCTTATGTTGTTAACATGTTTAGAATCTATTTTTGTGTATGATATTGAACAAGCCCGTAAGCTATACTATATAATTTTTATAATAACCCGTGCCTTTTCTATTTATCATTGAATTTTTATCATTAGTAACTTTCACTGTGTACTAGAACCTGTTTCTGAATGTTCCCTTATGATGCTCATTTCTGTGCTAGTACTGCCCTGCCGTTTGTAAGTTTTCATTCTTGGTATAAGGCAACATCCTACTGTAGTTTCATTTCTACAGGTGAAAAAGTTTTAATTTACGTTTTTTAAACTTACTGTAACAAGAATCAAACACAGAATGTTGTGTGGAGTTTAAAGTTTGCTCATCCAGATAAGGAAGTCATTGCTCAATCTTCTAAATTCTTCATGTTAAGAGTTTAGACAGTTTTGTATTTTAAAATGAATGAAAACTTCTCTTTACATATCCAGTAAGTTTATTTTTTTATTGATATATAGTTGATTTACAATGTTGTGTTAATTTCTGCTGTATCCAGTAAGTTCTAACATAAAATCCACAACTTCCATAGGTTCTAAACTTGATATCCATTTATTTAATTTACCTACATGAGTAATTAAAGAGTACAAATGAAAAAAAATTTTTTGACCCTACATTTTTAATAATACAAAACAAATTCACAAGTCCCTAACAAATGCTCCTTATTTCGATATGCTACAATTTATATGAGAAAGTCTAAACAGGCCCATCAGCAAGTAAGGCCCAATTTAAGGAAAAACATTGAGGCCTTTGAAAACTAACTGAAATGTCAATCCACTTTAGAAGAAAGCTATTAGTAAAACAAGGATGAAGTTACAAGCACTTGTGAAAAGCACAATAAATAAACAATGAGACTCATTCAAAGATACTGGGGAGATATTCAGGCTTCGAAGAGTCAGAACAAGAGTCTGCAGAACCAGTTCCCACATGGGCAAGAGTTTGTTTGTTTTATTTTGCTTATCTGAAATCAGAGCAAATGATCCCAGTGGTTTGGAATGGCTTGAAAAGGTTTCACTGCATCCAGGCGAGAAAAGCTGCTTGGTTTTCAAACAGCTTAACTGCTTTGTTAGTAACTTTTCTGCTCAAGTGAACTGTAAATCTTTGAAAATGGAACTATTTGAGACCACGAAAGGTGTGACTCTTTCTGTCATCCTCTACTACTTTTTAGTCACATTTTTAAGAGGTGATCAAAGGAAATAAAGAATACTTTCTGCATAACTTGGGAAGTACAAGAGTCTGAACCCTTGACTCATGGTTTATGGAAACCCATTTACAGAAATGTGTTTCACACTTCAGAAAAAGATGTGAAAATGAAATTAAACAGTCACTTTTAATAATAATTGAAGTTTTCTAGAAAACCGACAAATATTTAAAATGTGAATTATAATGACCTGTTTCCACAATTTAATTTAGAGCTAAGCTAACTGATGAGAAAGCCTAGACAACACTTTTTTCAGAGTACAAGTATGAACGGAAACGATAACGATCATCCCTTTTTTATGTAAAAAGTAAAAGGTAACTACATTCTTTGAATAGGATAGAATTAGATTAGTAACATCAAAACTTTCTTTTTGAGTGCAATTTCAAAATGAAATCCCAGTCTTCCTACTTCAAAAGCAGTAAACAGTTGTCAAAGGCTTTTTTGGAGTTAAGGAAAGAGTTTAGGAAAAAATCGATGCTTTTAACTTCTACACATATCATCTTCTAGCACCTAAGAGTATAAAAAATATTTTAAGAACATACACTGCGTCACCACTAAAATATATCTAGCCTAACAACTAAATAGTTTTCTAAGAGTATTTCCTGATTCACAAAAATGATCACATATTCAGTGAATCTGAAATGATGGAAATACATCATCCATCTCCAGCACCTGAGAACTCTATTACCAATTACACTAGTTCATTCCAAAGCTTCACACAGTTTTGAGAGCAGGATTTACTTGGATGGTATGCTTAAGTAGGAGATTTTTTTCCCCCATAAAGAGATATATTCAGAAGAACTACATTTTAACTCTGCCTCCCAAAAAGAAAAATGCACTTTAGCATCATAAGGGGATGAGGCAGGTCACCACTAATACAAGGAGTAAAGCTACAAATTCTTCCATGCAGGAAAATTAGCACTTTGTCATGTCCTTGGAAGATCTTTCCTTTGGTTAGCTTATTCTGGAAGAGGCTTCTATATTGGTTGGCTGTCATTAATCTAATAGCACAGTGGGGGAGCTAATTAGAGAGGGTACTTTTCTGTTTCAAAAATACTGCCCCAGGTGAGGCTTCAATTAGTAGCCAACTGCCCCCACCCACCCCCAACCCCCAACTCACTCCAGAATCAGCCTCTGTTTGGAACACCTACCACTCACTTCCAGTTTGGAATGCAGCCTGCTTTCTCCACCTGACCATGGAGGTTCCCTCTCCGGAAAGCCACAAATTACAGTGCTAGACTTCAGCCAACAGAAGAAGGCATTTGGAGGTAAAGCCAAAGTGAGGGTGAAAGAAAATTTCCAGTAAGAAACCAACAGTAATAAGTGATGCGGGAACTACACAAAAAGTACAGGAGTATGGGCTGTATACAGGGAAGGCTGGCATGTGATCATGGGATCACAAAGAGTCGGACATGACTTAGCAACTGAACAACAACCACGCACTACCATATTCACTCCTCAGAAAAATAAATGAAGACAAAAAAATCTCGTATTCTGACCCAAAAGGAAAAAATACTCAGCAGTAGCAGACCTACAGATTGCAGTCACTTTTTTCCTACATTAGTTCTGAAGTTGACACATCAAGCATTACAGAATTATTGACTTAGGGACCATATCCAATTCCCTTATTTCATATAGATTGCTTGTTTTGTGAAAACGTCCTCTTATTTCTCTTCTGTCTCATTCGGTTTAGTTACTGTCATCTCCTTCAAGATGTGAGAATTATGGCACAGATAGAAAGACAAAAATAGTGAGTTGCAAGGTTTCCAAGCTGGACCAGGAACATGAGTCAAGGACAGAGCTCCTTCTCTTCCAGGAAGCCTTCTGATCCACAAGCACCTGTTGACGGTCTCCATGGATGCATCACCTCTTCTCTCCTCCTCTGAAGTGCCTAGGCTGCAGGGTGGCACTGCAGGTATTAACAGCTCTGCCAAAGGCAATCATGCTTCCCAGCAAAACACACTAATTCTTAGATCAAAACTCAAATTAAAAGATGTCACTTCCCTTTCATTTGAAATCAAAGAACACCAGACTTGATTGGGACAGTGTCCTTACACAAAGGACCCCACATTCCATGGAAAACAAGAATGTCTGAGGCTAGAACTCCACCCTGTACACTTCTGCCCCAGCAAACGCTCTCCTTACAGCGTCACTTCTCCTGGCCGAAGAGAACTTGAACAGAGAGGACACTGAGAAGAGGATGAATAACTGCCATATCTTTAGTGTTTTGGAGCTTTTAACACTGCCAAACAATTCTGAGAATGTAGTTTGGCAGCACAAACCTAGGAAACCAGATAGGTCACCATGGTTAGCTGACTTCTCAGCTGGAAATGAACCTTCCTTTGCTGAATTCTAAAGTTTGCAGATGGAGAGACTTACTCCCTAAACAAGTTTTCTCCTAACAAATGACTTCCCTCAGTTATGTGACACACGGCTAATCTCTCAATGATAAAATGAAGTTATAATTCGTCTAGTATTTAAGAGGTTAAAACATGGACAACTACCTGACACGTTTTGGTGGGAATTTTCTCTTTTCTCTTACATTTCTAAACCTGCCAGCTGTGTCTTGTGGCTGACAGATGGGCTCTAGGTGCGTGGTATGTGGAGCCTTCCTTCAGAGAAACTACTATGCTCAGTGCCTTTTCACAAACCAAAGTAACCAGTGAGGCTACAGCTAAAGTATTCACTGCTTCAGTAACAATGTTATGTGGACTCCCAGTCGACGCTGAGTCAGTTTTCAGCAAAAGACACACACTGCCATTTCACAATATGAATTCTTACCATGAATCTACTGAATCGGTCTGTCCTCAAATAATTAATGATAAAGAAAGCACAATGGCAACGGAGTAATCAAGAGAGAATTTCCTAATTACATCTAACACATTTTTTAGCCTTTTCATCTACTGGGTGTGTCCCAAACAACAACACATCTTGTAATGACTCACGTCTACCTGTAACAAGCAGTCCTCTGGGCTCTTAAAGATTCCAGGCCATCTCTTAAAAGCTGGCCTAGAATGTGAAATTAAAAATAATTTATCAAGATTTTCATATATTTTTCACATTTGAAATTCTTCATGCTATGCAAATGGAAATTTTAAAATTACCTTATTCCAAGATGACTATATCAGAGACAAAGTAATCCTAGATTTTAAGGCTGGAAATGAGAAACTACTCTACAAAAGCCTAATAGTTTGTGTTATTACCACTGCACAATATATGCACTATTCTCATAGTTTTGTTATTACCATACCTGACATATATATTTTTCACAATGACTTTTAATACAAAATTTAAGTCAAAAATTAGTTTAGTTTATATTTATACAAAACACTTGATTATTCAAGTAAAGCATACTTTCCATAATGTGAAACTACATACACATATACACATGAGATGAAAAATTTTGTATTAGTGAAAAAAGTTAAGCCCAGAAAAAGGAATCCAGGGAGAGCTCTCTCAGCCCCATCTTCCTCTGCCATTCCCCTTCTGTACTTTGAGAGCAAGGCCTTTGTCATCTATGATTTATAAAAGGAAGGGAACAGAAAGGAAAGAAAAAGAGATACTGTGCATCAGGTGTTACCTGGGTACTTCCTGTGTCTTCCCACTGTAAGGGGCTTTACTCCTGGGGACATTATAAAACGACAAAGCTTTCTACTTGACAATAACCCATAAATAATAGAACAGAAGAAACATAATCCTTCTGAAGTGGGGAGAGCCAGGCTCTGAAGTAGTTCTGTTGTGATGTAGGTGTCATATAAACACTTGAAACCCAAAGGCAAAATGTGTGTGTGTGTTTGTGTATCTACACATGCGTGGGGTGAGGGCAGACACACTTCTCAGTCCCTTAAACTTCATCCTGTTCTCGGGCTCAGAAAAAACTTTCTGAAACACCAATTACAAAGAAAGAAACAGGGCCCTGCAAAACAAAATAAAGCAGCTAAAAGAAAAAATACACTATCTCTCAAGTTGGGCCATGAGAAAATTCCAGTTGTGTATCTTTCAAATAGAAATCTAGACATACTGCATAAGAACAGACATTATTCTGTTGATTGATTCTCTTTATGGTCTACACAAGAATGACTGGTAGTCAGAATCAATCAAAAGAGAGCCTATCTCAACCACATAATACAATTGAGTATTGCTACAGAATATTCTCACACCAATCTAAAAAGAAAATCACTTCTTAAATGGTACATATGACTCTATTTTAAAAGAAAGCATGTATTTGTCAACTTATCCCAATGATTCAACAAACCCAAATACTCTAATTCTATATCCCACATTCAATATGAAAAGATTAACAGGTAAAGATTTGTTTAAATAAGTACAATTACAAAACTTAACAAAGACTTCCCTGGTGGCTCAGATGGTAAAGCGTCTGCCTGCAATGTGGGAGACCCAGATTCGATCCCTGGGTGGGGAAGATCCTCTGGAGAAGGAACTGGCAACCCACTACAGTAGTCTTGCCTGGAAAATCCCATGGGAGGAGCTTGGTAGGCTACAGTCCATGGGGTCGCAAAGAGTCGGATATGACTAAGCGACTTCACTTCACTTCAACATCTACTAAAGTTTAACTAAAATATATCAATTACATTTTTTTCAACTGAAGTTATTACTAATAATTGTATTTGTATAAGTGTTGTTGCTCAGCTGGTAAAGAATCCGCCTGCAGTGTGGGAGACCTGGGTTCAATCCCTGGGTTGGGAAGATTCCCTGGAGAAGGGAAAGGAGACACACTCCAGTATTCTGGCCTGGAGAATTTCACAGACTGTAAAGTCCATGGGGTCTCAAAGAGTCGGACAGGACTGAACAACCTTCACAAAGAAAAGCTTTCTATGATTGACTTCCTGATTTTCCAGACACTACTAATTTGTTACTTTGTTTTTCACTGCCAAGGTTTTTTAAGTTCCTCACAATTAACATAATGCTACAAAAATAAGGCTTAACTTAAAAAAAAAAAAAAGAATTCTCAATAGCCCATAATCATAATTATTAAGCTCTATTTTAACTTGGGTCACAGGAATAATGTAATCACACAAGCTCTCAAACTATTTCAGAGAGAATAATAATGCAGGTAAACTACAGAAACTTTATTTCAAAATAAAAAAGGAATTTGTTTGATTTTATAAATTAATATTATTTACTTCAATTCAGAAAAAGAAATATGATGGAATAATACATGAAATCCATGATAAAATTCTGTAGAATGCATGCATAAGATCCTGAGTCAAGGGTCTTCTTCACATTAAATAGAAATAATAGATTTACTTGGCAAGATAATTTATATATTAATATATTTGAGATGAAATAGCAGATTACTAGAAACTCATCATCCTAAGGCATGGGCAGAAAATTCAGTTAATTCTAAATCGAACAGTGAAAAATATCAAAATCTTTTCATTTAAGCAAAGAATAAAATCACACAAAAATTAAGCTTAATAAAAAGAGACTAATTTAAAGATCAAGAATTAGAGTCAATTCTCATTCACATTAAATAAATCATAGCAGTGAAATAGATAATTCATCATTTTAGGATTTATTTGCAAGTGAACTCAAGTATAGCTAAAATTCTAGGAATTAAGTGTACATTTTTTAAAAAATTATGAAAACACAGTGCCCCATGTTTAATTTTGTTTTTCTACTTCTAGCATCTTCCTGCCATTATTCTCTTCTTTGTCCTAGTAGAAAGAGAATTAAAATTTGTTAAAAGCCTAGTGTGTGACAAGGCATTGTGCCTTATTCTTCACATATGTTATTTCATTTGTTCTTTACAACCAGCACTATCCATTTAATGGTATTACTCCTATTTATCTACTGAGGAATTTGAAAATATTAAAAAATTGACTATGTTAACTGAAGCCATCCCAACTCTTGCTCCATTACTATACTATAAAACAGCACTAAATCCTGGTGTACCATCTCTCAGAATAATGCTGCCGTTTTTCTGTTACCAAGGCTCATGTTCTGAACAAACATGTGCATTCACACCTTATGTTAGCCAGCCAACATACTGTTTCTTCTTAAATTTATGTCTTTCCACTCAAGGTAGGTATGGAGATATGCAGAAAATCCATTCATAAGTTTTCCAGACTCAATCCTCTACCATCTACTGCTATATATCATAGTATACATTCAAATATCAAAATTATAATAAGGGTTGACACTTAATGAATGCCTACTCTTTGTCAAATGCTATTCTGGGTGGCTCACACCAATACCTCATTTAATCTATATGTAGTTGAAAAAGACAATCAGAAGTGAATGAGAAAAACATGTAAAGATTATACATACTTTTAATTTAAACTATACTCTCTTGAACTAAACACCCGATAAAGGAGATACACATATGCAGCATACTTACTCTGTGAAGCAAAATACTGCAATTATATAACATGGATCTTTACAATAAATTCAACTTCATTTTCATTGTAAGTGTATTAAGTATAATTTTAATTATGTGAAGAGACATACCAAAGAAGGTAGAATTGATCAAATACTATTTTGTGAACAGTTAATAGAACCTAGGAGAAAAAAAAATTATCTAAGAAGAAAATACAAATGTCTGAAATAAAATATTTAGAATCATATTTTTACATTCTTACAGAACATTCATGAATGACTTTTTGGTGTTGGATTGGCTAACTGGCCATTCACTTTATTAATGTTCAAAGATCATATATAAAACAAAATAGTTAAAACAGCTCTTCCTTTAGTAAAATAGTCTTTGAAAAAATATATAATCATTTTCTTAAGAAATTTCACGTAATTAAATATAATTTGAAAAAGAAAGTGTATAGATTAGTCGTATAGGGGCAAACTGCAAGCAAAATTTATAGGATAATCAAAACACAAGTGAGCATAAAAAAAGTGCTTTAGAAACGTAAACCAAAATAGAAGACAAATATACCAGGATATTCTGAGGCCTAACATAATCCTCTGTGTGGAATTAATCTCCAGGCCATATCACTGAGGTTCTGACATCTTAGAAAAGAGAGTCACCTTCTTTTCTAAGATGTATTATTCTAAAATGAAGGGTCATTTTCTTGAAGGTTCAAATCAGTGTTCTTATTTGTCTAGCTGATATCTCCAAACATGGTAGATATGAAGTTTTTTACAATTTTCTCTTAATTTTTATAGTTACTGTTCTGAGTTGCAAGAAAACATTCCAGTACTACCTTTCTGAATCACCCTCTTTAGCAGTCTGTATAGAGATCAGCACTTCACGCTGGTAGCAACTTCCAAGTAAAATGCTTTCAGAGCCTAAGGCAATTTAGACAGCACAGCTGTCTACTCGGGAGTCTCATTAAACATACTTTAAAAATTCCTAGAAGAAGGCATGATTTATTATAAGCAAATGGCTACCCTGGATTTTTGGTATATTATAAATTAACAGAACTTTAAATTAAAAAATTATTTTATACTAAGGAGCGTTTCCCTTAAGGGGCAAACACTAGGAGAATACAGTCCTGATTGTACAATAGGAAACAGTAAGCAGAGGCTCTCAAGGAACTGTGACAGAATCTGCAGCTTTTAAGTGCATTTAATGCCCAGTGATTTCATCACCTACCCTACATTTAAAACTGGGAGACAATCCAGAAACTGAAGGAAATCAGATATTTGCAAAAATATGTTTGTACCACACCATCCAACACTTGTACTGGCAACATTACTATGGGTATTTTAACATATGTTGATCTTAGAGAATAAGTTCTGGAGTAGGGCTTCTAATTGATCATATTTTAATTAAGGAGATATAACCTACAAGTTAACAAAAGAGTTGATTTTCAAAATAGTAACCCTTAAGGTGCTTGTTGTAAAAGCCACAAATAGTGGCATTATCTTGCCATTTATCATCATAAATAATTTAATGAAAAATATCTAACTTGATATATTTTTAAGAAAATAAAAGCAATCCTTACTTTCTACATTTTTTTATTTGAACTAGAGAGAGGAGACTAAAGTAAAAAACAAAAAATCCTCCAATCTGTTTCTCTGAATTATCTGAATGGCCACCTTCCTTTCTTACAAGAAACATTACTTACTCTCTTCTTTGATAAAAGATGCTCTGCAGCAGCATACTGTATTTTATTCATATTTTTTCAAAAAATAATCAGAAACAAATAGCTCTTGATTTGATTTCTCATTTAAGCTTCACAGTCCTACTCAGAGAAAGTTCCATCACTAAATGTCTGTTCTCTGTGTACAAAGCACTGGAACTAGCCTTAAAACATAAATCTTAGGTCCTGAAATTCCAAGTTTCACTTTAGATTGCACAGAATTTTTAGAATCACTTTTTGCCTGTACCCTTCTATGACTGCCCTTTGATGAAGGTCCTCCTATCTCCTATCTGGCATAAGTTTCATGACTGTTTTTGTCTGCCAATAGCTTTAACATGTTGCCATTTTCTGGCTTTATTTCCTCTCCACCATTAGAGTAAAATACCATTTGACAGGACTCGGATCCCATAATATAAAGGAAAAACATGAAGACACAAACGTACATTCTGAGCCCACTGTGCGCTACGCTTTGAGCCAAGCGTTTATATTTTATTCAAAAAGAACCTTTGGACAACACTACAGCCCTAGTTTTACAGAGGAGAAAACTGAGATTCAATGAGATTACATATAATCAGTAGGATTTGAAGTCAAGTTCACATTCTTCTTCCTGTACATACTTTGCTGCTTCCCATTATTCACTGACATTTACACATGGGAATCAGTTTCTCATTCAGGACGCAGAAATATGCCCATGAGAATAAAGTCAATTAAATATCCAAGAAGGATCCTATTCACTAGTCATTTTGTACTTGAAGGGAATTATATCTCCTAGAATTACATTCAGCTACATACAACAAACCCAAAATTAACACTGGCTGAAATAAGATAGGAGTTTAATTCTCTCTCATGGAAAATAAATCAAGGTAGGCAATCCAGATACAGTATGACACTCCCACAAAACCATCAAAGACTCACACTCCTTTTAGCTGACTACTCCACACTCTAGAGTACGATTTCTATCCTCACGATCCAAAACGGCTGTCAGAGCTGCAGCCACACGTCTGTAGTCCAGGGAGCAAACTGAAGGAATCGGGAGAGGAAATGTTAGTCTTCGCTTTTAGGGATGTGTCTCAAAGTAACACGCAGTACTTCAACTTTTTCCCAATAAATAGAACTTAGTCACATGCACACACTTGGCTGCAAAGAAAGCTAGGGAATGCAGATTTTCTGACTGGATAGGATAGCTGCTGAGATCCAGAGTGAAGTAAGCCAGAAGCAAAAACAACAATACAGTATATTAACGCATATATATGGAATTTAGAAAGACGGTAACGGGAACCCAACATGCGAGACAGCAAAAGGAACGCAGATGTATAGAATAGACTCGTGGACTCTGTGGATGAGGGTAAGGGTGGGATGATATGGGAGAAGGGCATTGAAGCATGTTAATTGTCATGTGTCTAATCAATCGCCAGCCCAGGATTGATGCTCGGGGCTGGTGCAGCGAGATTTCCCGGGGGGGAGGGAGGAGGGAGGGGGGTTCCGGAGGGGGAGCATATGTAAACCCATGGTGATATCATGACAATGTATGGCAAAAACAATAAAAAAAAGAAAAAAACAAACAAAAAATAAATAAATAAATAAAGTATACTCTTTCATATAAAAAAAAAAGCACAGCTTTATCATTAAAATGGAAGGTTAGAATGGCTATTTGAAGGCAACTAGGTGAAACTATCACAGAAAGTTACATATAATCTCTGATATACTGGTAACATTATCAACATCTTTAAACAGATCAGAGATAATCGAGGATGACAGATCCAGCATCATTTCTCAGGTAAAATACACTACCCAGCTGGATTCATCTCATCATAGGCAAGCCACTGAATAAATGTGATTTTATATCTTTGCAACTTATTTTCAACATTTACATGATAAAGAACCACTAAATCAATGAGAAAAAAAATCAAGTGAGATTTGTTTTATAAATGGTGATCTTTTTCCAGGGTTAGAATACAGGGCACTGGATTAGATGACAAGTTTTACCAATGGGAGTGCCATAGACTTTAAATGGTCACTATCTTCTAAAACTTCTAATATCCCAAGGTCATGAACAAATAGCAGGAGAAAATGCAGATGTTGATAAGGAATCAAATCTGAAAGGTGCATCAGTAATTAACCTAGGCCAAAGTATTTCCTTATATGTCATAGTTACATTAGTATAAAATTAAAAGCTTCTGCACAACAAAGGAAACTATAAGCAAGGTGAAAAGACAGCCTACAGAATGGGAGAAAATAATAGCAAATGAAGCAACAGACAAACAATTAATCTCAAAAACATACAAGTAACTCCTGCAGCTCAATTCCAGAAAAATAAACAACCCAATCAAAAAGTGGGCCAAAGAACTAAATAGACATTTCTCCAAAGAAGACATTCAGATGGTTAACAAACACATGAAAAAATGTTCAACATCACTCATTATCAGAGAAATGCAAATCAAAACCACAGTGAGGTACCATCTCATGCGGGTCAGAATGGCTGCTATCAAAAAGTCTACAAACAGTAAATGCTGGAGAGGGTGTATAGAAAAAGGAACCCTCTTACACTGTTGATGAGAATGCAAACTAGTACAGCCACTATGGAGAACAATGTGGAGATTCCTTAAAAAACTGGAAAGAGAACTGCCCTATGACCCAGCAATCCCACTGCTGGGCATACACACCGAGGAAACCAGAATTGAAAGAGACACGTGTACCCCAATGTTCATCGCCGCATTGTTTACAATAGCCAGGACATGGAAGCAACCTAGATGTCCATCAACAGATGAATGGATAAGAAAGCTGTGGTACATATACACAATGGAATATTACTCAGCATTAAAAAAAAAATTCATTTGAATCAATTCTACTCAGATGGACGAAACTGGAGCCTATTATACAGAGTGAAGTAAGCCAGAAAGAAAAACACCAATACAGTATACTAATGCATATATATGGAATTTAGAAAGATGGTAACGATTACCCTGTATGTGAGACAGCAAAAGAGACATAGATGTATAGAACAGTCTTTTGGACTGCATGGGAGAGGGCGAGGGTGGGTTGATTTTGGAGAATGGCATTGAAACATGTAAATTATCATATGTAAAATGAATCGCCAGCCCAGGTTCGATGCATGATACAGGGTGCTTGGGGCTGGTGTACTGCGATGACCCAGAGGGATGAGATGGGGAGGGAGGCGGGAGGGGGGTTCTAGATGGGGAACACATGTACACCCTACTAGAAGTCAGTCTTTTATGGTGAAGCATTTGAGAAAAACACAAACATCATCTCAAAAACAATAACCAAAAACTTGATTTTTTCCAGTTTTCTTGGAGGATAGAGAGAGGAGTCATGTCACATACAACAAAGCAAATGTCCTTGAAAATCTCTTTAAATACTTTTCCCCAATGTTTCATTCCTCCTACTCTCCACTCTCATCTCTATTAAACACCTGCCCAATTTCTCACAATCATTTTCCATAACCCATCTGACTGCATTCAGCTTGACAAAGCTAGACAAACAGTCCTCAGAAAAATAAAACCAAGTCACATGTTATTTTTTAACACAATCGTGGGGCTCTTTTATCTCAGCACTCCCTACACGTACATGCATACCCACGTGCGCACACACAAAGATGAACCTCTTCCATTTCTCCCTTGGTAACGTGATGTAATTTCCACTAACTCAATCCATAATCAAGATAGTACAAATTTTCCCTCAATTTCACGTATTTGTGAAAAGTTATCACACAAATGAATTTTCTTACTGCCCTGCAGTCTTAAATGCTAGGTTCAGCATCCCCTGCCACTTCAAACTCTTTATATAGTTCTATTTTGCTGTTTCAGTACATTTCATTATTCTTTAGATTTAGGTAATTTCCAAGGATCATGATTAAAACAAGGCTCAAAATGAAACATAAAAATAATGTCATATTAAAATATATGTGCCGTAATGGCATGACTTGTCATGTCTACTATCTGAATTAAACAATATTATTTATCACTTCTAATCAGAGAAGACTATTTAATAAACCGCATATGTGTAGATCTGGATCAACCTGATGACCTACTTGATAACAGTCTCAGCAATCATATAATCTTTTGGGAGGCATATTGCATAAAAGCAAAAACGGGCTCTGGAATCACAGTCACTGGTTGATCACTTACAAACTGTGTGATCTTGGGCAAGCTATTCATTCTGTGACTCAATTTCCTCATCTGTAAAATGGTGATGATAAGAGTACCTACCTGTTGAAGTTGTTCTGAATATTAGGGAAATTGCCACATGAAAAAACAGGTGGGAACAATACTGGATACCTACAACCACCCAGCAAGTGCTGCCTGTTACTGTTTCTCACCTTCTAAAACATAGTGGCAGTGTAGTAAATAACACATCAGAGCATTCTGGGATATAAATTACTCACTAAAAATACAGCATACACACATGATTTAGAATAAATACTGGACTTTTACTTTGTAATGGATTCTGAGATATTTAAACAAATGATATGAAGAAGTTCACTACTGAAATAACCTACTAACACTTGTTTATGAAATTATTCCTTTTAAGTAAGTTTACAGCATACTTTAGATCTGTAACTTCAACTATATTTTTCTAGGTAAAAATTATTTTCCCATGAAAGGAAACAGAATTATATACTCTTCCTTGAATAATACAATGGTTTTGAAAGAAATCATGGAAGTAAGTAGGTTTCATGAGTAATATGTTTAGATTTAGGGCAGATTGGTAACAGGTAGGCATACCCTTACCTAACCAATCTTAAACTATTCATCTAGGAGCCTCATTAAAATTATTAGGCTCATTAAAATTATAATTTTAGGACTGTAATAATTGTTCTGGTCCTGTACATAGTAGTAACATAAAGATATACAGTAGATATTAAGAGCAAAATATGCTAGATGGCGTCTATCAACAGACCATTAAAGTTCTCTTTTGTTGTTAAGGTTAGAAGAGGTTTCTTAAAGTTGGGATCTAAAACCTTATGCTTGAGTCTAATAGAGCCAGCATTCTCCGACTATTTTCAAAATGAACATAAAATGCACTATAAATTTAAGAGAATTCTGATACTACAAAGTTCTGTCCACTACATACTACCACTTGAATGTGACATGGCACAAAAGGACCTAAATTCTAAGAAATGCATAGTGATAACTACTTTGGAGATTCTTTTTCCAAATCTTCTATATTCCTACATTGTTCTCCACAGGTTTCCAAACATCTTAAAGTAGACTAGGATCCTTTCTACTGGACAAGCAACTTCTAAACAAACCAAAAAAAAAAAAAAAATTCACTTGGCAGCAAATGAGAATTATAATGAAGAGGAAAAAATTATTTTAAAAGCAGGCACTCACTCTTATGAGCTACTGAGGCTTTAAAAGCATTCTCTCTCAAAGAGTTTTATCAGATTGAAAAAAGCTGCCTGGCTTACAAAAGAAAGAACAGATGAGAAAGTTATCTGACATTCCTTCAGTAATATGTGGCTCCACAAAAGAATGAAGAACAAATTGCATGATCACTTTTAAAAGCTAGTGATATGCTATTTTTGAAATGATTAATATTATAGCTGACTACTGATTTTTCAGCTGTTTGGCATACCTCCAAGGAAAGACTACAAATTAGTGGAGATGCCTCATTTAAGGTTCACTCATACCTATAAACATCTACTTAGTGTTCATTAAGTTTCAATAAATTTCTAGAGCATCTAGAAGTTGTATGAGTCTTACTCCAGAGTACACGAAAATTTCACATGACAAGCCAGGTTCCTTAACTGAAACAAACTAAATATACTCCTTCAAACATTAAAACTGATCAAACTCCATCAGTTTTGAATGGGTGGTAGTAGATTAGATGATAACACAAAATTGACAGTAGCTTTGGAATAGCACTTGGTTTCTTTCAGCTAGGATGGGGTTAAAAAAGAAAAAAGTTCTCTCAAATTAGTTGAAAAACATGAGTTAAGAATTCATTCAGGGATATTAAGAGCAGAGTTCAGAATGAAACTATAAAGGTATCAACTACTGAATATGTTGAAACATCCAAGAGATAATAGTAAACTTATGTTAATACAAAATTAATAACCTACTAAGTGTGGCAAAGTAGATCCAGTAAAAACTTTTCAGTGAAGCGAAAATTGCTCAGTCATGTCTGACTGTTTGCAACCCCATGAACTATACAATTCATGGACTTCAGGCCAGAATACTGGAGTGGGCAACTTTCTCTTCTCCAGGGGATCTTCCCAACCCAGGGATCAGATTCTTTACCAGCTGAGCCACAGGGAAGCCCAAACTTTTAAGTATACTTGTCTTTATGGCATCATATTTATTAAACATATTGAGTTGAATGCAGTTAGCCCCATTATATCAATTTTCTCTTCTCAAAAGGAGAAATCTACTTCCCTAGAATAACGGCAAAGAATATATAAGATACTGTGTGCATCTCAGAGTTCTTCCACTTAATTCCAATTTTCTACAGGAGTCAGTGGGTAGAGGAATAGCAGGCCAAAAAATTATGAAGATCAGGAAATAATATTTTATCTTATAAAAACTATTAAGAGTTTATACACACAACTCTTCCAGTATGTGTGTGTGTGTGTGTGTGTGTGTGTGTGTGTGTGTGTGTGTGTGTGTGTGTGTGTGTGTGTGTGTTTATATATAATCCAGAAGTAATCTCCAGTATTCTTGCCTGGAAAAATCCCATGGACAGAGGAGCCTGGTAGGCTGCAGTCCATGGGGTCGCTAAGAGTTGGACACGACTGAGCGACTTCCCTTTCACTTTCCACTTTCATGCATTGGAGAAGGAAATGGCTACCCACTCCAGTGTTCTTGCCTGGAGAATCCCAGGGATGGGGGAGCCTGGTGGGCTGCCATCTATGGGGTCACACAGAGTTGGACACCACTGAAGTGACTTAGCAGCAGCAGCAGCAGTAGTAATCTATCCCAAACTGTAATTAAAACAGTTTACATTTGAAATCAGACATTAGCATTAGGGAGGCATTCCCTACAAGATACCCTAAAATGTAATCAATTAAAACTAAATTATTCACTGACATAAGGATGTTAAAATAATAGAGAATATTTTTTAAAGGTAATATTTCAATGTGTTCCTTGAAACAAATACACTTCTGATAGAAAAAAAGGAAGTGTTTCAGCTATAAGAGTTTTACCAAAACACGACACAATCACAGCTATTCCCTCATTTTAGAGTTCAACAGACAGTGTTATAATTGGTAATTACACTGTAATTAATTTGTAAATAATTGCTTGGCCTATGGCTTAAAGCTCAACATTCAGAAAACTAAGACCATGGCATCTGGTTCCATCACTTCATGGGAAATAGATGGGGAAACAGTGGAAACAGTGGCAGACTTAGTTTTTTTGGGCTCCAAAATCACTGCAGATGGTGACTGCAGCCATGAAATTAAAAGAGGCTTACTCCTTGGAAGGAAAGTTATGACCAACCTAGAAAGCATATTTAAAAGCACAGACATTACTTTGCCAACAAAGGTCTGTCTAGTCAAGGCTATGGTTTTTCCAGTAGTCATGTATGGACGTGAGAGTTGAATGGTGAAGAAAGCTGAGTGCCAAAGAATTGATGCTTTTAAACTGTGGTGTTGGAGAAGACTCTTGAGGGTCCCTTGGACTGCAAGAAGATCCAACCAGCCCATCCTGAAGTAGATCAGTCCTGGGTGTTCATTGGAAGGACTGATGTTGAAGCTGAAACTCCAATACTTTGGCCACCTCATGCCAAGAGTTGACTCACTGGAAAAGACCCGGATGCTGGGAAGGATTGAGGACAGGAGGAGAAGGGGACAACAGAGGATGAGATGGTTGGATGGCATCACCGACTCGATGGACATGGGTTTGGGTGGACTCCGGGAATTAGTGATAGACAGGGAGGCCTGGCGTCCTGTGATTCATGGGGTTGCAAGGAGTCAGACACGACTGAGCGACTGAATTGAACTGAACTGAACTGATGAGATCTTCACAATGACCGATCCAAAAGTGGGCATATGATCCAGTAAAAAACTTTTGAGAGAGATCATATGGATTCTGATGGATGCTGGGTCAGACCTATTCTAAGAACTCTAGTGAAAGGACCAAGTAAGTCTGGATTTCCTGGTAGATACCTTTGCTCCAACATGGAAAAAGCCTACATGATTATAAAGCCAACTAAGAGGAAAGCATCCTAGAGGGATAAAGAGGAAAACCACACCTCTTTAGAAGTGTGTTTAAAGCTAAATCTATCCCTTGGACTTCTAGTTGTAAGACAAGCTATTTTTTATGTTTTTTTATATTATTTGCTATCAAATGACTCTTATCCAATACCATAGCCATAACTTGTGCTTCCATGTCCACCAGTGAGCTATGTGATCCAAACTGTGATTTCATGTTCTCACTTATATGTTACCAGTGATCATGTTTATAAACAACTCCAGGACAGCAGCTCTATAGAAGAAAGCATGTCCAGACACATTTATTTTTTATACATCTTAACTAAAATAAAAAGCAAACACCCAATCCTTCAGGACAAATAATTTAGAGTCACAACTTTTTTAAAAAGTAGACACAGTTCAGAAACCATACACATTTATCTGAAAAAACAAACACAACAGCATTTCATAGGTAAATTATATAGCTTTGGGTGTCACTTGGCATGCACTATTACATTACCAGGGCTTCCCAGGTCACACTAGTGGTAAAGAACCTGCCTGCCAATGCAAGAGAAATAAGAAACACAGGTTCAATCCCTGGGTTGGGAAGATCCCCTGGAGAAGGGAATGGCAAACCACTCCAGCATTCTTGCCTGGAGAATCCCATGGACAGAGGAGCCTGGAGGGCTTCAGTCCATGTGGTCCCAAAGAGCTGACATGACTGAAGTAACTTAGCCCATACACACACACATTACTTACATCACTAAGGCAAGGAAAAGCAATCCTCATCCTAAAGACTTAAAATTTCAACAACAAGGACCAAAGAGTCCGTCAAGGAGAACAACTGTCATTCTATCTTCAGTGTTAAGAGTATAATTTTTTTCTATTTTTTAACTCTAAACTTGGTTTTGCAAAAAGCTAACTATAAAAGAATGAAGGAACAGGATTCATTCGTTGTTTTCATCTGGCATGAAATGAGTGATCCCTTCCAAGGATACTGAGTACCAGTGAACAACCTCCTCACCCACCCGCAAGATGGGAACAACAACAGGAAAACAAAGAGGAGCGGCTTGGTGCCAACGTTGCACAAAATGGCCAAGATAAGAGCAAGAAAATTTATCTGCACTCAGGAAATGAGAAAGCTGCAGAGTCAAATGGCAGAGTCCAAGGGCCAACAGAAAGGTGTGTTTAGCAGCAGTGCTAACAGGCAAACGAGACAGGCAGCTGTTGCAACAGAGCATCTTAACTGCAAAGACCATGTATAGTCATTTCCCCTGCAGAAGGTTGGCACTTTTCCCCAAGCCTGATTAAGAATAAGGAATTCTTATTCAACTGTCCTTTAATACTCTGACCCAGTATCTTGTCAAATGAACTCTTTTGAACACATTTTTGACTTTCAGGTGAAATGTGAAATAAATAATAGTCATTCTCTTCACATAGTGATTTTTTTTCTGTGCCAACAAAACCATGCCTAAACTTGCCCATAAAAAATAGACACCTTATTTATTCCAAATGCATTCAATCACTGTGATAAAGAAGTAATCTATTTTGTTGATATCACAACTTTAAAGAGATATAAAAAATATGCACAAAAATACTCAGTGTTCCTATTACATTATTTTTGCCAAACTTGACATATGTATTTATGTATATAAAATGCATTTAATTAATGAGAAAAGTAAAGTAAAAATAAAATATGCATTTCTCACTAAAGCATTAAAACCTTCATATTTCAGTCACAATTTTGTCATCTATAAAACAAACGGCCTGGGCTAAACCATAACCTTCAGGTCCCTCGGTAGTGTTGTTCAGTCGCCAAGTGGTATCGGACTCTTTGCTACCCCATGAACTGCAGCCTGCCAGGTTCCTCTGACCTTCACCATCTCCTAAGAATTTGTTCTAATTCATGTCTATTGAGTCAGTGATGCTATCCAAAAATCTCATCCTCTGCCACTCTTAGGGCTTCCCTGATAGCTCAGTTGGTAAAGAATCTGCCTGCAATGCAGGAGAATTGAGGTTGATCCCTGGACTGGGAAGATCCCCTGGAGAAGGGAAAGGTTGCCCACTCTGGTATTCTGGCCTGGAGAATTCCATGGACTATATAGTCCCTGGGGTTGCAAAGAGTCAGACACGACTGAGTGACTTACACTTTCATCACTGCCTTAAAGTATCCATATTTGATGGTCCTAATACTCCAATAACACAGGCCTACTATAAATGCCTTCTACTCTGTCTACCATATTTCTCTATGTCTAAAGCCATTCTCCAAATGAAACCAAACAATAAAATGCAACTAATGCAGTGAATGGCTATAAAAATATTCAAACACGCAACCACAGGGTTTTTGGAAAATCAATTATTTTAAAGACTAAAATATGAATTTCATCAGTGCCTCATACTCAAGGTTCAGCTGGTAAAGAATCCGCCTGCAATGCTAGAGACCTGGGTTCGATCCCTGGGTTGGGAAGATCCCCTGGAGAAGGGAAAAGCTAACCCACTCCAGTATTCTGGCCTGGAGAACTGCATGAACTGTATAGTCCATGGGGTCACAAAGAGTCAGACAGGACTGAGCAACTTTCACTCACTTCATATTCAAGGAATATAAAGCACTTCAACAAACTAAGGTTCATTGTATCTATGTGACAAGTGTCACAAAACCACCCCACTTCAGTCAAGGTTAGACTGATTAACCCACTCACCCAACATAACCAGGAATAAATGGAGTCAGAATATATATATTTCTGAACACAATGTCCCTGATCTAATCACGGACCCGATTTCCTCAAACAAAAATCTCATTTTAATCGGAAGAATCTCTCAAAGGCTAAAATCATGAGAGTAAGGGTCTGTTGTTGCTTTTTAGTTGCTAAGTCGCGTCTGATTCTTTGAGACCTCATGAATTGCAGCAAGCCAGGCTCCCTGTCCTTCACCATATCCTGGAAGGATCTTCACTATAAATATATAAGCCACCTTTTCTCTCTGAGGTATGGCAAATATAATAACCATAATATTATCAGCAAATACAAAATACCTCTAAGTGTTTTATACATATATTAATTCATCTACTGACCACAACAATTCTATAGGTAGATGCTAGCATTACCCTGTTTTACAGATTTAAAAAACTGAAACTGAGGCACATAATTAACTTGCCCCTGGTCACATAGCAAACAAGCAACAGAGCTAGCATTCCATGAGGGTAGTTTGGCTCCTAAATTTTTGGCATCTGATGTGAACAGACAACTCATTGGAAAAGTCCCTGATGCTGGGAAAGATTGAGGGCAGAAGGAGAAGAAGGCATCAGAGGATGAGACGGCTAGAGGGCATCACCTATGGAATGGACATGAACTTGGGCAAACTCCAGGAGACATGAGAGGGACAGAGAGGCCTGGCATGCTGCAGTCCATGGGATGGCAAAGAGTCAGACACAACTGGGCAACTGAACAACAACAACAACTAGACTCTAAACCACTCCACCACCTGCAATTCTGGGTAAGGAGTGCATATATCCTGCAGTTCTCTGCATTGTTACATTCCCTTCAACTACTTTGTTCATTTGGCTGCATTTGCTAAGCACCCAGTAACTGCAGTTGAATGAACAGAATACACGTCTGGAATTGAAGTCAATGAATTAAAGAAAAGCACATATCCATATACACGCACAGGCAGCAAACTTAGGAGCAAATTAAAATACACAGACTCCTACCCAGTGTAGTCTCATAAATTTATTTAATGACTCTGAGCCCAGTTTTTATTCATTTGGTATTCCACAATCTCTGCCTCCCTCTGTCTAATTCTTCACCTGAAGGAAAGGATGGGGGAAAAAAAGAGAAAAAAAAAAAAACAAACAATAAATTCTGGCAGCATTTTCATTCCCTAGCACCAAAGAAGGATAAGAACAGTGAGGAAGTTCAGTCCTGCATAAAAGGGAATTATTTCCTATAGAATTATCAATGAATTACCATCACCAAAAAGATCGAGTGTAAGCAAAAAATATCTCATTTTCAATTCTCATTTATATTGATAGCATCATTTTCTATATATGATTTACAAGGTGAAATGTTTCAGAGTTCAGTGGCTGAAACAGAATGGAAAGATACCGTAGTCCTATTAAACCAGGACATTCTGAAGCCTGGCCAAACTTAAGAATCACCAGGAGACTTAAAAACAGAAACAAAACAAACTGATGCTGGGGCCTCACCTAGAGGATCTAATTTAATTGGTCAGCAGGAAGACCAGGCTTTGGTAGCTTTAAACATTTTCCAGGAGATTATATGTACATCCATGCTCAGGAGGCACTGTCTACATGCTATCTGGAGCTTCTCGAACTTTAATATGCATTTAGATCACATGAGGATCTATTCAAAATGCAGGTTGGTTCAAAAGTTCTGAGGTACGGCCTGAGATTTCTACTGTGCTTCCAAGTATTGCTGATCCCGCTGCTCTATGGACTTAACACTTTGGGGCAGCAACCTTCTTTCCCTCCATCAATATATTATTATAATCAGTATTAAAAATGAGAAGAAGTGGAAAAGATATTACAGTTGAAGGCAGTGTAGAATATTTCACTTTTATAAACATTTTTAGAAAACAACCTGAACTCACATGAAATGATTATAGAACATGGGGTTACTGTGAACTAAATGAGTTATCATGCATGAAGTACAAGGAGCAGTTCCTAGTCCAGGATCAGTACTCAATAATTATTAGCTATTTCATCACCATTTTATTAACAAATGAGTAGCAATGGTGATTACCCATGTCTTCCATTTGTTCACAGTGTTTACATTAGGACATTCTCTCCTATACTTAGACCATTTGGTATAGAGATAAAACATTTGCCCCAGAGTCAAAACTAGACATTTGATAAAATGACGTTTTTGCAACACTTCAACAAAGAAGTCAAAAAAAAAAAAATAATTGATATAAAAAGCAAATGTAGCGAAGTCAGAATACCTCCATGATTAACTGAGTTAAGCTCCTGAGGGTTAAATGACCTCTTCTCTCAACTTCTACATATATTTAAATTTTTCAAAATAATTTTTCAGTGTTCTACTTTTGAATCTCATCTTCACGATTAGCTCTGTGATCAAATTATTTACCTTCTCTGATCCCAGACTACTCTTCAGCAGAACAGCTTTCCACATTAACCACCTGATAAGCTTTACCACGGGGATTAAAGGAAACAGCATAGAGACAAATGTAATTTTAATCCAAATGGGCCAAATTTAAAGAGAAGCAAAAAGAATGGCAAAGCGTTTCTAAAACAGAAATAGGTGGGTCTATGACAACTGAAGATGGTGTGCCATCACTTAGTCACTCCATCCTTTATATTATCTCTTTCTTAACATTATGGACCAAATTCCATCATAAAGAGCAACAAGTCACATATAATGAATTCTCTAGAATGCCATATCCTGAAATAAATGCATAAAAAGGTTTCTTACAGATGACATAAATCAACTCAGGATAACTTATAGATAAATATCATGTCTAACTGCTCACTACTGCTCTGACTAGGAGTACCCTGGCTTTTTCTCCCACTCACCTTTGCTTATGAAAATCTCTGGACAGCAGCTGGGGACAGCAGTTCAGGAGGAAAGTAGTACCTTGAGCACATGCCAAATAATCAAAAGCAAAATATCACTCCTTGTTCTGTCTTTTCACAGGACAGAAGTTCAAATAAGAACGATGGTGGTACCTTTATTATCTCTAACATAACTGCAACATAATTACGTAAACATTTAAAAGTATACATTACTGGAGACAATTCCATCATTCCAGAAATAAATCAAATCATTCACAAAACCTCATAGTTAGAAAACTTATAAAGAAGTAAAGTGTGTAACTTCACAACACACAGTTTAGCATAAGAGTGAAAGGGAAAATTTACTTAAAATAATGAAGATATAGTAAGTAAGCAATTTATGACATTTTCATTTTCAAAAGGATATGCAGAAATAATAATACACCAAGTCTCATTCATGCCCATTCCAACTGAATTCTAACCAAATGTTGTCTCTAAAGAGACTCCAAGGATCATGTCTCTCTTCCATAAGAAAAAATTCTAAAGCCTGGAATATACTGCAAATATGCGGCCTCCTTCCTCAGTTCAAGAAAGAACGCAACAGTAAAGTGAGTTCAGAAGCTGTACTTTCTGGGGAATTTTCAAAAGCAGCACTCTGTGTTAATCTTCTACTTTACAATTTCACTCTTAAGACACAAGTTAAAGCCACATTTTTTGAAAAAGTAACCAAGCACATATTTTCCACATTTTTCACATTGTTCATATATGGAATGAATGGAACAGTACTCATTGGTTATTTTACTTAGATATTCCTATCTAGGTAGAGACTTACCCGATATTTTTCTTATACTAATAACATTCAAATTATCCATATGTTCAATAATAAACACTAGGCATAATCATATCTCAGTATCATTTCCTTAAGAGGTAAAGCTTATTTCAGGCCCAGTCTGGCTCAAGGATTAAAATAAACACACACAGCAGGAAAACTGTAATGTATATTCAGTCTTTCAGGACATAAAATAAATAAATAAATAAATACATATATATATATATATATACACACACATATACACACACATATATGAAACAACAACTGTCAATGAAACATCCTTATTGTACTCCTCTCTAAGAATTAAGGTTATTTAATTTTTTTCTTCTATGTGTTAACACCTTAAAACAACCACCCCCTCAAAAAAGTCATATTTGAAGTCCAAGGGTCATAAAAATGTCACAGGGAGAAAACAAAGAGAGGAAAGAAAATATGAAGCTAAGTTGATTCCAACAGGGAAGAAACTTTCCCACATACAAAGGCATTAACCATGAAGTGAGGGAAACTGAGAGGCCCCAGTATGAAATCAGAGCTCCCCAAATTTACACTTAGGCCATCAGGTAGCCTGCTTCAGCTTTGGTTCCAGCTGAGCCTGTGACCTGACCTATTTCACCTGCAGGCTTTATCACAGCTGAATCTGGTCCAACCAGATTCCGCTAGATCAGAAATGTGTTCAGCAATCATATGAACAAAGAAATAAATTTCTCTAATCACTTGTCTCAGAGATGCATTAAAATTCTGAATCTGAATCATCACCCTTTTAAGTAATTACATCAGTTTAAAAGTGTAACCAGGCTAGTCCCGTGCATTCGCCATAGAACAGAATAGTAATGAGCAGTAAATGAAAAACCCTGATCTCAAAACAATTCACATTTGCATCTAAAATGCTACGACGAAACCACATGACTCCCTACTCAAAATGTTTCATGTGATGTCTCCTTGAAGTGGCTTTCACTTTAGTTATGTGTGGCTTCCTTTATTTGCTTTAGTGACAAAACTATGAAAATGAGTATAAAGAAGCAAAGACTACAATGAGGGCCATCGGTATATACAGCAACCAACACTAAACTTTATTTTTCACAGTTTTAATCTAGAGAAAAAAACTCAAGGTCTAATAAAAATACCTTCTTTATATAATTCACAGTTAGCACTTCTTTTATGCTTTAGATTAGTTTGTCTTACAACACCATGATCAGTAATAGCCAAGTAAAGCCTGATTAACAGTTCGCATTGTTTGTGAGTATCAGTTTGCATATTTCTAAAAAGGAAGCAGATATATTTGCACCATAAGACAGCTACATTTTTCTCCCAAGGGAAAGGCCAATGATGTTCCACTAAAGTGATTTTCAGCAGTAAATAATATTTTAAACAAAAACAAAGCCTTGCTTTTCATCAACTCATTGATACCACCTAATGGATTTGGTCTTGGGTGCATGTCAACTTAGCGTCCTGGTGGAAAAAGCCCAGGATCTGGAGTGCAAAACCCTGCTCCAACCACTGTGACTCGCTGCATGACCCTGGAAGAGAACTGAAGCTCCCCTGGCCTCAGAGTGATTACAAGGCTAGAGCTAGCTAATGCACACGTGGGGCATGTACAATACTATTCCTAACATTCTCAGAATAGAAAGCTCAGAAGTATATAAAGTCACTTTATTATTTATCTACTTTGAGCAAGATTCTACAGGGAAACAAAGTAGCTAACAGGTTAACAAGGTGTTCCCTTCAAATGTCATCATGTGAAATAATATATTACAAGACATATGCCATTAATAAACACACTAACTCTCCAATCATTATCCCAGGGAATTCATTCCTCCTTCAAATGACAAAGAATTAAAATAAGTCTCAGGGTAGGCAAAGGCATCGGAAAAAAAATTTTTTTATCATTCTAAAGTACAGTTATAGAAAAATACATCAATTAGGTAACAAAAAGGTCAAGGACAACAATTACACAAGAATCTCCCTTTTGTTTTTTCTTTTTAATAGAAGCCACAACTTCCTTATTAACACAGGTGGGATTTTTTCCCATGTTATATATGCAGAACCTAAAATAAATTTGTGAACTCAATTGTCCAAACTGATTGGCTCCAAAACTTCATTTGGTTGCCAGGCTGATTAGATAGAGGCCCAGGCAAATTTACTAAGGACATAAGTTGGGACAAATAACTAAAAAGAATCCATATGTTTAAATGAAAGATCGAAAAGGTAAGAACCAGAGAACAAGATGAGCAAGATTAAACCAAATTATGGTGTATTACTTTAAGTTTTGTGCTTAGAATTGTATAAAATAACCACAAAATCTAGAGTAAAGGAGACCTGGCTTATATGTTTACAAGAAAATGCTTGAGAAGAGGGATAAAGATGTCAGGTACTCCATAAGTCAAGGCTACTAGAAAAAGTAACCCAACTTGGTCTACATTAATTAAAAGTATGAGATTAGGGGCGAAAAAAAAAGAAGTCACTAACATCACTACATTTTAGTGATGATCAAGTATAGCTTTTCCAGTCAATCTGTTTGCTGGAAGGGGAAAAAAAAAAAAGATTAATTATGTGCCAGGCATCATGCTAAGCCTAGAGAGATGAAGTCAATAAATTCTTGCCCATGAAGATTTCACAGTTAAAAAGAAAGTTGTGTTGTGAGTATTTGTGACACCCTTTGAGTACAAAGTACAAGAGGCAGCATAGACAGCTATGCCTGAGGGGATCCGAAAAACAGTTTTACACAGAAGAAGGACACAATAATGAGCAACATGGTTCGGTGCCAATGTAGAATAAACAGAAAGCCATGGAAGGTATTACTGGGAGTTGTAAGCCATTCAGTTTAGTTCCACCAACTTTATATAGACCAAACACTGACACACATACAGAATACACATACGAATATTCTCCCTGTTCCCAAGAACTTACACTGTAATAAACTGAAGAGACTTAAAATAAGTTCAATATAATATGGCATATGCTATATTACAAATATTTTCAATATTCAGGCAATAAGGGTCAAATTCCATCATATAAAGAGTTCTTACAATTCAGTCAAGGTCACCAATCAAATATGCAGTTAGCAGAATCAGATATTCATTTTTAATTTATCACTCTAGTGATATTATCAGAGAGAGGACAAGTTTGAAAGCAAAGAGACTAATGTAGGGAGGATACAGATGCTCTGGGTAGAGTATTTAAAAGATCTGAACTGAATAACAGATTTAATTACCTGGAGAGATGGTGGTGACAACACCCAGGGTAAAAAGCACAGGAGAACAAATAACCCACTTTATTTTCATCCTTACCCATCCACGGCAACTGCTGCATACAAGGTTTGAGAGAAAGATCCAGAAAAAAAAGACTAGGTTGCAAATACAGATGTGTTGCTCATCAGCCTAGAAGCCAGAGTAAATCCTATGTGTGTAAGTGGGTAAGACTGCCTGGAAGACCTTTTAAAGGGATAAAAGAACATCAACACTTAGGACTCAATAAAGACTGACAAACAAGTCAGAAGAGGAAATCCATGACAGACAATGAGGACAATGTTTCAGGAAGAAAGAGGTGACCTATTGTGTCAAACACCACAGAGACCAGCAACTGGACACTCACTGGTGACCTCTGTCAACTGCTTCAGAGGAATGGCAGAGGCCCCCAATCTACAATGGACTTGACCGTGGTTAGGAGGCAAGAAGTCTTTGCTTTAATACAGGCTACTTCTAGAAGAGCATCACTGAGCTTTCCAGGGAGCTGTCCAACAATAAAATAACAATACCTAACATCTCCTGAGGGCACTTTCTAAGCAGGCAGTGGGGAAGGCATTTCACACCCAATTCCTCTCACAGTTACTACCACCTTCAAAATCAGTATTACTGTTTCCACTTTTTTAGTAAGAAAAAACGGGTTCAGGGTGATTGCAAAAATTCCCCATGAACACATAGCTGGCACATGGAAGAAAGAAGGATTGAAATGAAGGTTCTGTCAAACCATAAACCTCTTTCCACACTTTGATTACACCTCCCCATCACTGGAAATGGGGAGAGGGGATGTGTTAACCATTTAACAGGAAGGTCCCTTTTTTTTTTTGGAAGATGGTTGAAGTAGTTGACTTTTAAAGACACTTCCACCTTCAACAGCCCATGATTCTCTCACATACTTTGCTCACAGGTATAATAGCTATAGAATTCCAGATCAAAATGCTCATCACTTCTTTAGCAGCACTTTTTATACTATCTTTATTTTAAAATAAGCCCACATCTTAGCAATGTTCCCATTATACTACACAGAGAAAATTAATATTAATTTCATTTATTTTGCCAAAAAATGAAAGTACAGTCTATGAAAACAGTTAATCACTCCCTTTTCTGCATTCCACAGCATGCCACATCTTCTGCTATTAAAGTAATTATAACTTAGATTGTGACTCGCTTTCACACCCACTGCTGGACAGTAACTTTCAAAGATTGTCTACTTTATTTTAAGCCCTGAGAATACAACACAGAGCCAGGGGGTACTAAAACTCTGATGTTTGCATGGATAGAATGGAAGGATGGATGAGGAGATGAACTGTTTGGTAAATGAAGGAAATATTTTTTAACAGCCAGTTTACACTCAATAATGCATTATTTAATCTATTTACCAACTGGGAGATTTAAAATGAGTCATCCTTGAAGGAAGCAGTATGGAAAATTGAGTGACACAAGTGGCATGAGATATGGATATAAAAAGAGAAATGAATGTTCACTCTCAAAAAGGCTCCTGAAATACAGAATTCTTCCTGGATTCAGTGTCACCCAAAGGCAAAAAAAAGTCAATTCGCTAAATTATTTTTTAAAGATCAGTTACTCTTGAAACCTCTATCAAAGAAGGCCAGACTTACCCTAAATAAATAATTAATCGTGGAATTTCAGGTGTGGCCCACGGGAGATGTTCGAGGAGAGGAAGCTTCATAGGGCACTTTGAAATCACTCCGAAAGTGTCTACCTCTATGTTTCAAGACCTATTCAGTCTACAGATCTGTCTAGCAAAGGTCTGTTCTCTAATCTCAAGTCTCAGACTTTTCTCCTACCAAGAGTCATATGATATGACATTCACTTGCACAAAACACTAGCATGAGTGAATCCAGGTTCTAATAAGCTATGCCCGAAAATGTTCACGGAAACAAAGGCAAACACTGCCACAGCTTACAAGGATGTCTGATCTCCACTGTGATTAAAGGCATATCGGCAGGATCAAGGGGACTGCAAGCTATGCAAATACCCACCCTGACAGCTGCAGCTCTATCCCTTCTTCTCCCGCATGAGGAAACACATCAGAATGCAAGTGAAAGCAACATTTTTAGGTTGGACTTGAGTCCACCCTGGTTTATATATAGATGTTTCAAAGTATGTCATTTGCAAACTTCTGCAGGTTATCAGTAGCTGTTGATACCTCACAGCTGAGTGTAACACAGACCTGTGTTGTGACACCACAGTAGGAAGCCAGTGGCCTCTTTCAGGCCTCGGTGAAACTTAAACTAGTTATCAAATTACAATCAGACTCCCTGGGTTAGCCGAATTCAATGGCCTTCGGAGCTGTTTGGAGAAGGCAATGGGACCCCACTCCAGTACTCTTGCCTGGAAAATCCCATGGACAGAGGAGCCTGGTGGGCTGCCGTCTTTGGGGTCGCAGAGTTGGACACGACTGAAGCGACTTAGCAGCAGCAGCAGCTATTTATCAACAACTTTGAAAGACTGAGTGCCAGAAGTCAGAGCAGGCAGAAGACGCAGGTTCGGGCTCTGGTCAAGTGGGGTGCTGAGCGGCCTTCATGGTGTGATCTGAAAAGTAAACAAGGAACTTGGCCCGTCCTCAATTACCCCCACTAAACTACCATGGTGTCAGGCTATCATGCTGTCTTTAGTACCTGCCTGTATCCCAAATAAAAGCAAGCAAAATACAAGCAATGCCTCCAGAAAATTACTGTTAAAATGCATCTGCTAGCCAAAATTTCTGGAAAGCTCCTACTTCAGAGCAGATTTAGTATATGATAGCTTAACACTTGGGGGTACAGCAGGACTGAGGAAAGATACAAGTGAAGGAAATTTCAGTAGGAAAGGGCAGGAGACGTAAGAGCACTCCGACCACGGTGGACCTCACCCAGACAAGGGCCATCATGGGATGGACACTAGACTGGGGCCCCTCAGTGAAGGACTTAAGCTCCAAGAAGTTTAAAGGTTAGCACGAGAGCACAGAGGGCAAGAACAGTGAAGCAACCCAGCCCACGGTGCTGGAGGTTCCACAGGAAGAAGTAAGCCAAGATGAACCTTTGCTCACTTCTCCAGTTTCAAGAGGCCCTGACAACTTGACATGGTTTTATAAGGTTACTGGGATGGGGAAAAGCCCAGAAACCATGCCATGTGGGGAAAAGGTAGAAGACTTAAGAACATGAAAGCTGTTTTTAATATCAAATAAACTCTTTTGTAAAAGACAGAAAAAGTCCATTTTATCGAACTCTGTAGGGCAAAGCTAGGAACAACGAACACGTACTTAAGCGCATCAGACCGACATCAAACATCAGTAAACATTCTGGCGAGCAGAAGCAGCCAAGTTAGAGCAGGAACTCTCACTAAGTTGGGAGCTCTTTCTCACTAGATGTATTCACAAGGCAGTGGGAAACAAATCCCTCAGGGGGTCTGGACATGGGTTCCATACTGGAGAAGGCCTGAGCCAGATTTCTGGGGCACCTTCCAATTCTAAGAGTTTGATTTGTTCATTTTTATTAGGTTCAGACTTGAGCAAGTATGAGAGATAAAAGGTCTCCCGTCCCCCTCCCCTATTTACAGAGGACTGGCCCCGGGCCAAAAGGGAGTTAGATTTTCAAGGTTTCTTCTAAATCCAAATATCCATAATTTTAGACTTAGATCTCATTTACAGTCAAATAAATGAGAATCATGTCATCTCTCCATTCAGAAGATCCCCACAATCCATGCCAGTGTTAAATATCCTTAACTGGTTAAAAAACCAAAAATCACCTGAATCCCCAATGCTTCTGAACATCATTTTCTCTAGTCCACTTGATAGTGGTGATGGAGAACATCCGATTGTGATGTTAGATGTAGAAACTGTAGAAAGAGACTTTTTAATATGTGAAATCTATAGTTAAATCACCACTCAACCTTTTCAAGACTGAAGAATCCCAGTTTCTGTCGTAATTTAAAATCCTTTAATCACTGGGAGGGGATCTCTTTTATTTTTTTTTCCCCAACATATTCCAAATTTTCCACATCTGTTTCTAGAAGTGTCTGTGCAGTGAGACAGCACCCGTGTAGAATGTGGACCAGAGGTGAAGACAAGAGTGATTCCCTCCTGGCTGCTAAATGCAAACAGGCAAAGGTTGACGATGATGAGACTGTTATGTAGGAAACTATAGTTTCCCTTTAGTCTGCAACTCCTCGACGGAAAAGTATTTCTATCAGACATTAAGTCCTGGCTCACAAACCAAAGCCTCAAAAGCCCTGGCTGGTCTGCCTTACTGGGGAACCATATGGCCAAGTCTGGGATAGTGCAGATCCATCCATGGTCCTCTACAAGAGCCCTCGGAGAGCAGAGCCTCCTCATACTGCCGCACTGTTGACATCGATCCCAAAGCCAAACTTTTCTCAAAGGCTTTACCATGCAGAGGTGCCATCAGGAGAGCTGACTCAGGAGGAGCCTGTGTTTCGGCCTGAAAGAGTCTTATTATTACACAGACATCTCATATCTGGGCCTGCAGTACATTTTACATATCTGTTCTGACTCCAAAAATGTATTAACTTTTATTCAACTGAATTTGCATGTTTCTTGAAGTAAGCAATAGAACTGTGAAGTGAACCCTGGGCCTCCCCAATGCCTGTCACAATAGTTCATCCCTCAACCTGGCATCATCACCAATCTTCCCCACGAAAAAAATATCACCTCCCTCTGAGTAAATCAACCTATACACCCTTTGACTGACACTAACTCAATGAATACCAAGCACTTCCTAGGTAAGCCACCCCTGCCTGCAGCTTCTGCAAGCTGGCTACTGCACAGAAATCATAGGACCCCCAATATGAAACAGAGCATTTCAAAACTCACGTGAAAAATCCCTTCTACAGGACTGGCACTTACAAATCAAGAAACTCCTCACGTTTATGAGCCACCCATGATTTTAAGACCCACAAAAAAATTTCAAAATAGAAAAGAATTCTATAATTAAAAATTTTAAATCCCTCTTATCATTGATCTATCATTTCATTTATTTAACAATCTAAGGTAGGCTAACGATACAAAAATAAAGAGAACCAAGCCCTAGTCTTCTGGGCTCTCCACTTCCTTGGGAAGAGAGGCAGACATGTAAACTAACTATCACAGCAGCATGCTCTAGTCAAAGGTGTCCACTGTGAAAATGAAGTGACTGAGTCCCTTCACTACTCCAGCTGAAGGTATCAGGAGATGTGGGTCTCACAGGAGGTAACATTTGAACTAAAGCTGTAATCGTGAGAATTCAATGAGAGCTGTTATCATGCCAATCATCAGACCCACACAGAGAAGGTATGCATGTACTTTATTAGCATGAAGTATACATAGCAGACCGGCAATGCCAGGTTTAATAATAAAAGAAATGTAATTCCTTTGTTAAAAAAAAAAATTGTAACACAAACGTGAAGCCCTGACTCAGGTTCTATTATTTTAAGAGACTATACTGTACTTCTAATATTTGATAAAATGGTATAGCTCACAAGATGTTTAAATACAAATGTCAAAGGATGGCGTAAAGCCCACGTAGGAGAATGTAAGAAGTCAGAAGAATTAGTCACCTTTCCCCATCTCAGAGCCCATATATCTTCCCACTAGAGAGCAGCAAGTGACACTGCAGGGGCATAGCAGGGCAGGAAATTCTATTGAAGAGGGTTGCATTACTGGATTACAAAAGCTTTAGAGAAAATTATAAATTGAAATGCAAACAAAGGAAGAGGATTTTGCTTTGTTTGGGTTGGGAATTTTTATGTCTTGTTTTTGTTTTGTTTTTGTTGTCATGAAATTTGCCAGGTCATTTTTCTCTTCAAGACCATGCCTGGGCAATAATTAAAACATATAAATAACCCAATAAATCAAACACTGAATGATTAACATATCTTTTCTCACTTGTCAGAAATCGGTCAGGCTAAGGAGAAATACGGCAGAAACTGAAAGAAAGCTTTCAAGTAAACATGCGAAGTTGAAAAGGATTTAGCCTTTTCAACTCAGCTGGCATAAAGCCAGTCCAAATGACCAAACAACAAAATTGCCCTCAGTCTAACTGTGTCACCTTAGTAATGCCTTCTTCTCCTAGTCCATTCCCTGATGTGGCTGGAGAAGGAAGCATTCCAATCAGCCAGGTAGAACCATTTACAGAGAATCAGAATTTATATAATAAACTCAATATAAAACATATAATGTGTCTCTATTTATGGCTTCTGGAGGCACCTGATAATTTTGCATTGCCCAAATCATTCAATAAGAATTTATTCAATGCATAAAGAGCAAGGCATTGAGCTTGGCACTACTGGTTCAATGACCATATTTTTCAAACTAAAACCTTGAATATATATTTTAACAAATCATTTTATGTAACTTCCAAGTAAATGCAACAACTTGGGAGACATAGTGTAGACAATGACATACCGTAATTTCCAAAACATCCTAGTATTACATGTAGACAACTGAACATTTTAAATCAGAAGCAGTTGCTCCTCCCAAAAAGAAAAACGAGGGACTTCCCTGGTGGCCCAGTGGATTAAACTCTGCTCATAATGCAGGGGCACAGATTCAATCCCTGATTAGGGAACTAGATCTCAAATGCCACAACTGAGTGCTGGCTCAGCCTAAATAAATAAATAAAATAGCCTAAATAAATAAATATTTTTTTAAAAAATGGGAGCTATACAGTCACCAAAGCCTTTAACCCTTAGGATCCTAGAACTGACAGGAATTGTTTTTATTTTAACTGCATATGAATAAAACATTATCTCTGAATATCAACCATCATTCTTCTGGTTTCACAACTGTAGCAAGTATCTGAAATTGACAAACATTGAAAGGTAGTATGTCATAATCTCCAGACAGCTGTTAACATAAATCTCTGATTTCTACTCATTTTTCTCTTTTGCAGAGACATACAGAATTTCCAGCTGCAAGGGATAAATGTTCATAGAAAGTCAGATAGACCATCTTTTAAAATAGAGTTGACTATATTTTGCTGTCAGGCAAAAGAAGAGACTGGGGAAATAAAAACACAAGGTTCTATTCTTCTCTATAATGGTCTCCAAAGGAATCCATCCAATTCCATAAACAGCATTTTGATAACTGCTTCCTCAGAGCTTATATGTATCTTTTTAAATACCTGCATTTGCATTTGTGAAATGGATTTGAAATTCGGCAATAGGCCTGCCTCTTGAGAAATCTGTATGCAGGTCAGGAAGCAACAGTTAGAACTGGACGTGGAACAACAGACTGGTTCCAAATAGGGAAAGGAGTACGTCAAGGCTGTATATTGTCACCCTGCTTATTTAACTTATATGCAGAGTACATCATGAAAAACGCTGCGCTGGAGGAAGCACAAGCTGGACTCAAGACTGCCGAGAGAATTATCAATAACCTCAGATATGCAGGTGACACCACCCTTATGGCAGAAAGTGAAGAAGAACTAAAGAGCCTCTTGATGAAAGTGAAAGAGGAGAGTGAAAGTGGGCTAAAAGCTCAACATACAGAAAAAAATCTGGTCCCATCACTTCACGGCAAATAAATGGGGAAACAATGGAAACAGTGATAGACTTTATTTTGGGAGGCTCCAAAATCACTGCAGGTGGTGACTGCAGCCATGAAATTAAAAGACGCTTACTCCTTGGAAGGAAATTTATGACCAACCTAGACAGCTTATTAAAAAGCAGAGACATTACTCTGTCAACAAAGGTCCATCTAGTCCAGTAGTCATGTATGGATATGAGAGTTGGACCATAAAGAAAGCTGAGTGCTGAAGAATTGATGCTTTTGAACTGTGGTGTTGGGGAAGACTCGAGAGTCCCTTGGACTGAAGGGAGATACAACCAGACAATCCTAAGGGAAATCAGTCCTGAATATTCATTGGAAGGCCTGTTGTTGAAGCTGAAACTCCAAAATTCTGGCCATCTGATGCAAAGAACTGACTCATTTGAAAAAACTCTGATGCTGGGAAAGATTGAAGGCGGGAGGAGAAGGGGATGACAGAGGTTGAGATGGTTGGATGGCATCACCGACTCAATGGAAATGAGTTTGAGTAAGCTCCAGGAGTTGGTGTTGGACAGGGAGGCCTGGCATGTTGCAGTCCATGGAGTCGCAAAAAGTCGGACACAACAGAGCGACTGAACTGAACTAACAGGTCTGAGTCTTCAAGTTGATAGTCCACCTGTTTTAAGAGATTACTCAGAATCTCTCACCATGGAGGAATATCAAATTTTGTATTTGATTTCTTATATGAAATATAATTGATAGCTTATCAATGAATACAGGAGATGGAAATATTATAAAATAAAATGGGTTTAAAATGCTGAAAATGCAAATTAAAGACAGTTTACAAACTGAAATGCTATTTCAGTATACATCATTTCCACTTCACTGTATTTTTAACAAGTAGCAGAACACCTAAAAAGCAATGGCTCCTATTTTCACTTTGGCTCTCTCTAGAAATTAACAAAATCCTCAGACCAGAATAACAACATGGGTTGTTATCTGTAGTTCAGACAAAGAGTCCTACAATAACACTTTACAAAGTAAAAGTATAAAAAATTCCTTAACAGGAAATTATGCTATTTCTCTTTCCAAGTACATATTTACATGAATAGAAAACAATGTTTGACAGTTTTCCTTTAGTTAACCTCATTTCAAGATCAAACCAGATTATAACATTCATCATCAAAATTTAAATTCCTACTAAACATAGAAATCAAAAGTTTCTTCTAATAAAACTATTTTATACACTCAATAATTCAGTAAATAAAACTTTGAAAGAAAATGTGACATCCTAGGTATTACTAAAAGAAGCGACTGTTTCAAACAGATGCTCAAGAGAGAAGAGACTCTTTGCTAAAGGAAAGAATTTGCTTACACTTACCTCCATTCTAGTCCCACCTGTGACCAACCATTCTATCTTTTCTGTCTCCATTTCTTCAACTATACAATGTCACATGAGCTACCATCGTAGACCCAAGGCATTCATGGATTTCAGTATTAATGGTTCTGACTATTCTTGAGTGACCCTGATAATACATTATTAACACACTGTCATTTGTAATTCTGTGTCAGCAGTGTCTGAACTGCAATTCCCAGGTGAGTGGATCAAGGGTAACCTCCTCAGCTCTCTCTTCCCATTTCGTGATCCTCTGTTCTCACAAGTGACTGAAGAGTACAACTGCTGCCTGTTTACATACAGGGCTATCCTGTGACGTTATCCCACATAACACTGGAATTACAGGAAGCTGGAACTCAAAATCTCCCTGAATTCCTCTCAAACATCAAGAGAATACGACTCTAGAAAGTTGCTGAAAAAATTAACAAAATGATTTTCTAGTTTTTATCTAAGTCCAATATCATGAATCATCATTATTTTTTTACATTTCTAAAAGTGTCCAATCTTAACACAAAAGTTTCAAAATGGTAATTTAACTGGATTTGCTAAAAGGAGAGTATGTCTAGAAAAACGCTGTTTTCCAAGGAGATCACTCTAAATGGATTCTTTATTTGGTTTCATAATTAGTTTCAACTTTACACATGGCTGCCACAAAAAAGATAAGGAAAAACATAAGAGGCCAATTATAAAAGTTACAAATGCACACTATATTACTTCACATATTATTTCAAATCTCTAAAATTATAAATAAAAACACATCATAAATAAATAGATTTTATAAGATATATTTCTAAACTAATATAAACAAATGTTGAAGTAAAGCTGAAATTAGATTCTAAGGTGTTTGTTGTTTTTTTTTTTTCCTTTACATTTTAACTGGATGTCTTAATAGAGATTGTTCTTTAAAGCAGAGGCTCTTCCCACAGTTCCCAAAACACTAATACTCTTTTAAATGTTAATTCTAACTGATGGCACTTTAGAGTCACTGGAATTTCCCAGAATCCGGGCTACAACTGTTGCCTTAAGCCTTAAGTTTACAAAATGTTTTGAAAATAACGCACTTGTGTTATATTTACTTTATAGTAGAAATCCTGAAAGGACTAATGAATAGATCAATCTAATTTGTAATTAACAGCATTACTTTGCATGCTGTTCACTGAATCCTGATAAGAATTTGTTCTCTATTATCTACCCCCAAATCATGTTGATTATAATTTTATCAGTAGACCCCTTTCTTCACATCCAGTGCCAATGTAAACTCCAGCCACCAAACTAGGAAATTTAGTCAAAGTTTCAATTAGTAACACTGAATTAATGCAGTTTTACTAAATTCAAGCAGAAAACCAAATACATGGAAAAACTCAACTGATTTTAACAAACATCAGTAAAATAAATTCACAATGAGCTCTTCCTGACACACAGCAAAGAAATAGCATTATTTAATATTCCAAGAACCAAACATGACAGTTGTCACTGATATAGCATATTTTTGTTTTCTTTAATTAAGTCATATTACCAGCCACTCTCAGCTAGAAACACTAGTGACATGAATCCCTGTTTACTTAATATTCTACTTAGTGACAATCATCTTGCTTACAAGATACTAGATATCTTTCAAGAATTTCTTTACCTGTACTTTGTCTGCACAAATACTATATGAGCTGACAGCACACAGAAAGACAGCTCTGTTTTGGGGGTTTTTTTTGTTTGTTTGTTTTTTGCATTCCCAAGAGTCAGAGGCAATCTGGCACAAAGCACAAGAGTCTCTAATCTAAGGGTTTTGAGAAATTCCCCAAAATGCTTCCCAGGAACTTCCTTGCCACAGTATCTGGAATGTCTACCATTCAAGCAATTTGGATTAAGAGAAAAGGCCCATTACAAAATACCTGGAGATGGAAGAGAGGAAAGGGCAAGAGATGGAACAAAGCAGCAAACTCAACACATGCAGGTCAAGTTAAAACCCCACAGACCATAGGGAATGTTAGGGCCACAGGAACAAGAGTTAAAGGCAGGACCAGGCAGACAGACATGAAGGGAAGCTAGAATTTGGAACGAGGCCCATGGAGCACCACTGAAAAGAAAAAGCACATTCTGGGGTGTAATAGCAGGGGACAGGGAAACTTATTCTTCTACTTATTGCCCTTGGTCTTTTGCCTTATAATTATACAATATTTTCTTCTTAAAAATACCAAACAGTAAATGGATCAAGTTATTCTTGATTTCCAACAAATGGCACTACCAAGATGTTTTCTCTGAGTTTCTATACTTTGCACTGTTTTTATGCCAAGAACAGTCAAAATGAAACCACTCCAGTTTAGCTAGATGAAGCAACTTTCTTTCTGATGTTATCTAAATGAACGCTTTCCCTCTCCAATGCTGCCATTCCCTTCCATTTTTAGGTTTACAAACTGACCAGCAAGTGTGAACGCCTTCAAGATGCTGAATATCTGAAAAATTACGCAACTGAGACTAAAACTCAGCCTACCTACCTTTCTAAAGTTGTATTTTGGAAACACAAATCAAGAAGGCTGTCCCATCACCTCATTATTACAAACAAAACCACAAGCACAGCTTTATTTGTAAACAGCAGTCTAACATACAATAAAAGCCAGATCACAGTAATGAAGATAATTTTTCTTACTCCCATGTGTGAGTAAATATTATCCATACTTCTTAAAATGAAAAAATGCTTATGGAACACAAAAATTTTAAAGTCATGGCATCATGAATTATATCTTAACAAATTTCTGTAAGTGTGAAAAATCTTTTGGTAATCTGCTTTCCATCCTGCAAATATGTACTTTTTACTTGCTAAGTATATACATATATATTTATGTGGAAATGCTATGCCAAAGAAGACTGATAATGAAAACAGAGTATCATCTCAATTAATTCTAAAACTCATAGGTATGACAAAATGTTACAGCCAACTTTCAACAATGCCTCTTAAGCCAACAGTAAAAAGTCTATAAGAAAGCATAGGAGGGACAGCAGTAGTAGTTCCACCTTAACATCAGGATTCATCAATAAAACTTTTTCAGTAAATAAAATTTTCACAAAATTTCACGTCAAGATCCCTATCAAAACATATGGAAAATTAACTTTTCCTGTTTTGAGTCTATGATACTCATCCACATTTCGGTTCTGCAAAAACACGTAAACTACATTTTTTGATATGGGTGGTCGTGTGTATGTATAATGAAAAGCCATTTGTGATCAAATGTATACAATATATTACTGTAACAAAGTAAGAATAACCATGGAATGGTTGAATGTGCTCTTTGACATAAACTGCTAAAGACATCAAGCCAGAATGTATGAACAATAATTTTCACAATCTTCACTTGATGACAATTTTACAATTACATTAAGAAGCCACATTTTGTGACTTAAAACAGAACTGATCTTCTGTGTGTACATATGAGTGTTTCCTAATCGCTGACACATTTACTGCTGTCATGTGAATTGTAAGCTTTATATGAAGTGTTTTGAGAAAAGGTAATCTCAATTTACAGACTGGAGTTACACCTAAACTTCACACTTTAGGGAGATAGTTGTTATTCTCTGCTATTTCAGCAAAAGGTCTTAATTTTTTAAAAATGTCAACAGAGGCCCTAACACAAAACATAGTTCTTCTGAATGAATTCAAATTGACTGTTTACATAAGAATCCATGCCTGCAGAAAGAACAGTTGTGCATCTGTAGACCTATTTCAAGTCATTTTTGGCAGAGATACTTATTTTGATGGGTCTATGAATACTGCACTGAAGCAGGAATGATTCTAATAGAACCAAAACAAGAAAAGACACACACACACTTCACTTTAAAAACAAAAGCAAAAAAAAACTGAGCAAACCTGAGTGGAGCCACGAACATTTCTGAAGTCTTAGAAGGACTTAGGCATCATGCATGGTTTTTAGACTGCTGGATTACTTCACCTAAGTGTTCATGGTGCCATGACTTCACTGCCTTGCACTCTCGTTGCATGCTCAGGCCACATTACATACTATCTGTTCTACACACCACACACAGGCATACATACACTCTCTCTATACCAGCCGGAGCTGTTTCCGATGTCAGAGGCCCGCTCAGCGCCAAGCCCATGCCCATCCCTGCTCTGCCCAGTCCTGACCCCAGGCGTGTAGGGACGCTTACATTAAGTAGGGGCACTACTTAAACCTGGTATATCGGCTCTGTTGCTTCATCCTTCCAGAACGCAGAGCATGGTTTCTTCCCCACTGCCCGAGTACAACGCAGACGGCGGATTCCCAGGGCGAGAGAGGAGACCACTGCTAGTCCCCTTCCACACCCCAGGCATCCCGGCTTCTCTCCTCCAAAAACCCCGGAGCCACTGCCGCCTGGAGTCTGTGATCCCGGGGCGGGGGAGAAGAGCCAGTGACAGGAATCAAATAGCCCGTTCAGGAGCGGGTGCCAGGGGCACGGAAGGAGCGAGCCGGGTGAAGTTACCAGCACCGGGAGGTGTGCTTCGGCGGGGCACCGCTGGAGAGCAATGACAGGTCGGCGGGGGAAGGCTGGGGGCGGCGAGGGGGGCTGGGGAACAGCTTTTCCAGTCTTTCTCAGGGCCTGCCGGGGAGTCCCGGGGCTGCGGCGGCGGGGCTCGCGGGCCGTCCCCCGCCTCCCGCGCCCCCCGCGCCCCCGGCGCGTGCCCTCCGCCGCCCCCTCAGGGCGGCCGCTCCCGCCCCGCGCGGAAGGAAGCGCCGGGCTCCCCCCACGCTCTCCCGCTCTCTCGCGAGCCCTGTGCAGGCCCTTTTCGGGGGGAGGGGAAGGGAGAGGGGGCGCAGAGGGAATTGCTGCAATAGAGCGCCGAGAGAACCCTGCCCGGGCGAGGCAGGCGGTGGAAAGCCACGGCCACATAAAAATGCCATATTAATTTTTTAAAAGCCATAAATCACCCCTCCCTCTGCAAACGAAAACCATAAACCCGATCCCATGCAAGCCCGCGAGCAGCCACCCACTTCCTATTTCTGTCACAGCAGCTACACCCTGCCAGCAACCAACACCCCCCCAAGCCCGGGCGCCCCCCTCCCGCCACCGCCACCCCCGCCACCGCCTCCCCTCGGCTCAGCCATTTGCCAACTGACGCCCCCGTAAATAAAAAGGCCCCAAGTGGGGCTGGGTGGCAAGCGTGGGGGAAGGGCGCGCCAGAGAGGGGGGAGATCTGAGGGTTGCACAATATCCTAGAAGGTCCGTGGCCGGAGCGGGGAGAGAACCCCGGGCGGGGGGAGGGGAGGCGAGCCTCCCGGGCGCCTGCGGCACACGCTGCACCCGGGCGATCGCAGCACGCCGCTTACCTTTCACCACCCTGTCGGTCGTCGACAACTTGGGATCAATTGCCTTGGGCTCGGACATCTCCAGCCGCCGGGGGACAGCGACGCGCTGCTCGTCCGTCCTACTGCACACCCCGACCGGACCGGCGGGCCAGACACTCGCCGCCGCCGCCGCCGCCGCGCTGCAAACCGCTGGGCTGGAGGTTCTGGGCTCTGAGCTGGCTTTAAAGTTACTGCCTTCTCCGCGCGTCCCTCCTCCTCCTCCTCCTCCTCCTCCTCCGCCGCCGCCGCCGCCGCCGCCGCCGCTTTCACTCCTCCTCCGCCGCCGCCAGCCCTGCCGACTCTGCTCCGGGCTGCGCGTGTGTGGTGGTTATTTATTTATTTTCTAAGCACGCCTCCCGGTTCTTCTTTTATTCTTGGGGAAAGGGGGGTGGGGTGGGGAAGCGCACACCCGAGCACCCACCCTGGCACGGAGATCGGGCACCGCGGAATGGAGCCCCAAGCGCGCACACTGCTGGGATTAAGACCGATCACATGGGGAGGGCCGGGGGCGAGGAAGGAGAGGCAGGGCCGCCGATGTCAGTGCCACTAGCCGCGCCTCGGCGTCCCCGGCGGCGGAGAGGCGGCCGCTGCTGTTGCTGCTGCTGCTGCTGCTGCCGTCGCCGCTGCTTCCCCACACCGAGCGCCGCTGCCGATCAGCGGCCGCCGGAGACGTCCCGCCGCCTCGCTCGCCCGCGCTTGCCTCTGCCTCCCCGCGCCGCTCCTTCACTCACACAGGCACAGTCACCGAGCTCGGCAGATTCAGTCCCCGGCGCAACCTACCCTCCGCTGCCGCCGCCGCCTCGGCCGCCACCGCCGCCGCCGCCGCTCCCGCCTCCGCCTCCTCCCCTTCCTCCTCCCGGCCCCCGCCTCCAGCGCCGGAGCAGCCGCCTCCTCCCCGCGGGGCCCGCCCCCTGCTCCCCCGACGTTGAAGCTGTGGGCGCTCATTGGACAGCCCGAGTGTCGCTCACTGCCAGCGGCGCCCGCCCCCCTGGCGCCGCCTCCCGCTCCTCCTCGTCGTCCCCGCCCCGCGCTCTGTTTTCCCCGGGCTGCCAGTTCGGCGGGCCTGCTGTCTCCACCGCCCAGTCCCCCGCTCAGGTGTCACTGTTGCTGGCAGCCCGGGATTAGGGATGGAGAACGGGCAGGGGGTCGCGGCTGGGAGGAGAGAGGCTCTGCCTCGCCGCCCCCCAGCTCCGTGTGGCTTCCGTCCCCGGACCCCGCACACACACCCCGCGCCGCTTTGGCAACCGTGCCTGGCCGGCTGGGTTCAGCCGCAGTGTGAGTAGCCAAGCGCGGAGGGTGTCTCCGGGGGTGTGCGTGCGTGGCCCGCGCGAGGGCGAGAAGGGAGGAGGCGAAGAGAGCAGGGAAGGGGGTGGGGGTGCGAGGCGGCCGAGGAAGGGCGGAGGAAGGAAGAGCGCGAGGAGCTCCGGGGCCGCCTCGCAGCTGCTGCCGCTGCCTGCCGCAGCTGTCCGGGGAGAATCGCCGAAACGGCGACGAATCAACAGCTTACCTTGGGGAGACGGGCTCCGCCGTGATGGGCGCACGCCTGTTTTGCTGTTGGGGCTCCTGTGGGGGGCTGGGGAGGGGTGTAGTGATTATTAACGTTTCCCACTCCTGCACCCACACCTTTGGTGGAGGGGCCGCTTCGACCGTCTCCGGCCAGGGACGTGGCGGAGCGTGTGGGGCGCGGGAGCGGGCTGCCCACTGAGGATGGGGACGGGAGGACACGCGACCCCGGGCAAATCTTGAGTTACCTGGGGGAGTAGCTGTAGGCGGGGGAAGGAAGGGGAGAGAAACATCGGAGAGGGTCGCCTTTTTTACTGTTGTCACTGCACACCCAGTGACTGGTCGGGACTGGTGACACGACATCCACCTTCCCAGCCCCAGCCCATCATCCGATACCCATCTGGTGCTCCTAATACCTGCAGGGCACTGCAGCCCGAGGCGGGTCCCCATTCTGGTGTCCTCGCGTTGGAAGGAGTGTGAAGGAGAGAATGGGAAGTTAAAGAGTGAATGTGACCCAAATGTTCCCTTCTGACCTGCTAATGAAGAGAAGGTTTCCCTCAGCAAGAAAGTCACCTCGCCACAGCCCATCTCCCCAGCCAACCTCAACCCCAAGAACCGAGGACTGGCAGAGGTCGGGGACAGGGATTAAAGTTCAAACTCGAAAAGAAGTTTTAGAAATTGGCTGATGACACGAGTGTGACTTCAGCAGCGTGGCCTGCAAGGAATAGAAGCTCACAGTGAGAGGTTAGGTGAGCCTCCTGGAGGCCTTTTTAGCCGAAGGAGACTGCCACTGGTTCCAACGTCTTCTGCCCAATTCACATTTCTAAGATTGTTATGTGGTAATTAGGCAAACAGTGCATTCAATCAATATGAATCCTGCTCTTTTTATATGCCAGACACTGTTATCGGTAATTCGTGTAGGGTGGGGGAAGATTGAAAAGGGCCCTTGCGGGTAATGAAGCCTAGTCCGGTAGAACTGCCATGAAAATGTGAGTTCTGAGAAGACAGGTTATTCCCTCAAGAAGGAGTTGTTGAAAACAGCCTCTTGAGCACAGGCAGAGCTAGTTGCTAAGGCAGATTTGGGAAGTTGGCCCCTAGCCAGATGGCACAGAGCAAGGCAAGGATGCCAAGACTGTAGGTGAAGAAGAGGGCCTGCTTGAGGAAAGATCAGGAAACCATGTCCAGGGATGCTCACTTCTAACTCCGCAATGTTTCCTGCGTACTGCAAGCAGAGATACAGTTCCCACCGATATTTAGACTCACTTTTCAGATATTGGAAAAAAAACAACAACAACAACTTAGTACCAAGCTCAGAGGCTTAAAATGTCAGCACCATAGAATAGTTTTATGATGCAGATAGGAAATAAAGGCACACCTTTCAGGCACACCCTTCAGTCCGCTACAAGTCTAGAACACCTCCTAGCTGAAATATGTATGGGAAAAAATGTTATGAATCATAATCACTTTACAACACATCTTATTATCATCAGGTGCCTTTAATGTATGTGTCTGATTCCACACTGTTGCAACACAGACACATCTTCCTAATGAAAATTGGACCCCACACCAAGGAAAACTAGACAGCAGCTTATTAACTAGAGACCAATTATGTCCACATAGCGAGCCTACTGCTAGAGCCAAATCAAAGGTATTTTTTTAGATGTCTTACTATCTCCTCCTGTCATGTTTCTTTTTATCCTGTTAGACTGCCCAGTCTGTCTTTGATTATATTACTATTTGCATCTGCTCACCTTAGACATGGAATTTACATTTTCAAGAAGTTACTGCAATTCCTGGATGCTGAATTCACCAATATCTTCTGTTTATGAAAAAAAAAAATTTAAAAACTTGGCAAAGAAAAACTTACCGTCTACCAAAAATTGCATTTTCCCTTCTTTGGTATACCGTCTGCAAAGTGTCTAGCTAGATAAGGACTCCATTTCCCACTTGTACCTGCTTGCATCTGAGTGGGTGCACGTAACTAGTTCTGGTCAATAAGCTGTGGGCTGAAGTGTTTCATCACTTTTTGACTAGGCCGTTAAGCAGCAGATATGCATTCTCCAGCCTATGGGCTCCCATCTATAGCTGAATTCAGACATGTCTAGGGTCCTAGAGAGGGTGTAACCTCACATGGAAAGAGCTGAGTGCCTAAACTACCACACAGAACAATGCTGCCCACTTACTAGAAATATCACTTTAGCACACAAAAGTTCCTGTTAGTTCAAAAGTAAACCCCAAAATTATTGTGTATCTTATTGTTATATAACAGAATTACCGGAAGACTAGAGATATGTTTATTTTTTAATACATGAACATAAAACTTTGATTTTTATAAATGAATTATTGATTTGCCAGTTGTATTTTGAACACCTGTTCTGTGCTAGGTAATACCTAAATGTATAAAGGATTCAAGGTTAATCCTTTCATTCAAATATTTCAAAGTCTTGTTATATGTGAGTTGCACATATACTCTCTATGGAAACATTTAGGTATATGGTGCTACTTCATCAAAACTAATTATGAATATAAATATATTTGGAAAAAAAATATTGAAAATTAGGAGTCATCTATGCATTCAAATGCTCCAAGTCACAGTTTACCTCCATTGGTACAAGTTGCAGTAAATGGATAATATGTTAATATGCTATTAAGTGTTCTACTATATCTAAAAAGTTTTTAAAGGAAAAGTAAAGATATTTCATTTTATATCCTGTTTTGAGAATAACTGGCTTTGAAGTTTTTTACTTTCCTTTTGGTTCTCAATGAAGTATTATTATTTTGACATTAATAGTTGAATAGTGACTTCTGGTTTTGACTCTTCTGAGGCACACACTTCATTCTGAGTAGCTGATGGTGGACAGCAGTATGTCTGTCCTATTTTCACCTGAGCTGATGGAGGAGCAAAGTGCTGAAGAATCTGCAGAGTATACAGCCAGTCCTGATGGAGTCATGAATCTGTATGAGAATTAGATTAATTATCTTAAAGCTAATTCCTCTGACACTTTTAACATGTTCTACTCTATTCACTATAGAAGGTCTATGAAAAATATATTCAAAATGGATTTTATTTGAGGTTTATAGTAAAAAGCCTTCTTATTGTTTGTCTTTTGGATTGCCCTTGAAATTTTATTGAGCCATGTTTTTTCCAGAAGTTAGTTTTACTCATTTGGGAAAGTTGTTGTAACTAATGTATTCAGGAGTAAATTTGTTTGTTTGGTTTGGTTTTTTTTTCAGTCAAGGACCAAACTATAACTTACGGAATTGTATGCTAAGTTCAATATAGAGAGGATATGTTTTATGTAAAATTTGGCAAGACTATGGGCAATCATTATTAATTTGCATTTAATAAATATTTTAATATTTGTTTTATTTATATTTGTATCATCATTTCATATCTGAATTCTGGGCACAGAATAAGTGCTTAACAAATTTTGCTGAACTTAAAAAGTATATTAGCATCTAATATATGACAGGTTAAGTACCGCAGTGCATAATCAGGGATATTTCAATATTCCTAATATAAGAAATATATATTAAAAAATTGTTAATGTATATATATATACACACACACACTGGAAAGAAATCTTATAGCCCTTTCTCCTAGATAATTTTAAATCTAGCTTTGTTATTAATTTTAAAATTATGAATAGATTAAGGGTGTCATGTCATACATGTTTACATTTAAAATAGCTATATGTATGCTATTATATTGAACATCCAAGAACTATTCATGCTGTAGAACTGTATGTATTCTGGCTTTTCTAAACTCAGAATTTCAGAATATTTTACCTGAAATGAGCTGGGATTTACACTTGAAGTGCTTTGAGAACAACTTCAAGAACTACTGCAAACAGCTTAGTAATCAAACTAAAGATAACACGTTGTGGAAGAGCTGGTAAATCAATGTAGGACAAACTTTGTCAAGCCCTCTAAAAGCACATTTGCATATACCAAATCAATATAGTAATTAGAAATGCATTTACTGTTCAAAGTCAGCAGAAATTTAACCTTACTCCAAGTGTGTTTTGCCCATTATTGATGGGAAATTCATGAATTTGCAAGTAAATATTTTATTAAAAAAGAATCTTGCAGTCAGACTAGCCATCTTTCTATTTACTTCAGATTAGTGGTATTTTATTTTGCTAGTATTCATGGTTATTGAAAAGCCTATATTTAATAGGCATTTATTGAACACCCACACATATCAGACACTGGGAATATGACATTAAAATATTAAGTCTCACCGTTCATAAACTTTACACTCCAGTGAGGAGAGACACACAACAAAAAGGAACAATTACACATACAGAACATGCTGGATGAACTAAGTGGTAAAAATTATGTGTACTGGTAACACCACTGAAAGGAGTGATTGGCAAAGTAGTGTTACTCACTGTTGTAGACCGATTGTTTAGGGAAGGCATCTCTCAGAAGATAATATTTCAACAGAGATTCAATGAAGGAAAGACAGTATCATGCAGTTATCTGGAAAAAGTGTTCTGTGTTAAAGGAATAGCATGTGCAAAGGCCCTGATGTAAGAGCCTGTTTGACCTTTGTAAAGAACAGTCAAAGGAGGCCAGTGTAATTGAAGCACAATGAACCAGAGAGTGGTCCAAGACTAGGTCACAGAGGTGCTAGACTCAGATTATACAAGGCCTCATAGGCCATAGAAAAGATGCCGAACATGATTCTGGTGAAATAAGCAGTATTTTATTAGGAAAGAGATATGATACGATTCAAGCTTAGAGAAAACAATCAGTCTCTTGTAAGAACTGACTCTGGATACAACTGTTGAAAGGGAGCAAGAACCAAAATGGAAGACCACATGACTATTGGCATAATCCAAGCTAGGAAGAAGGTTGTTTGGATTACTGAGAAGGATGAAATGAAAGGTATCTAATTCCAAATATATTTTAAAAGTAGAGCTAAAAGATTTGTTGATGGATTGGATAGAGTATGTGGAAAATGAAAAGGACTCCTTGGAGTCAAGAACACCAAGGTTTGGAATGGGGTCTCAACAAAGGAAAGATGGAGCTACCATTTACTGAGAAAAGGATCACCGGAAATGGAGAGCATATATTATGAAGACGATCTAAAACTAATTCTAGGTATGTTAACTTTGAGATGAACATTTGACGTGGACGAAGAGATGGCATGTAGATAAGTGGATGTATGACTCTGGACTTGAGAGGCAAGGGTCAGGCTGGTGATGTATAAAGTCGGTAGTCATGACATCTTAGTAATCCTTTATTGTAGTTGGCAGGTAGGGAGAAGTGGAGGGACCTGCGAATCTGACAGAAAGGATTAGCTCCTGGGGAAGAAATGTGGTGTCTCTGAGGTCAAGCAAATGAAGTTAATTGTGTTAACAATGCTGAAAATTTGAGTAAAATGACAACTGAGAATTGACTATTGGTTTTGACAAAAGAGGAGTTCACTGGTGGTCTTCACAGTGTGGTCTTTATACCTATCTAAAATAGCACCGCATCAGTCTCTGCCTCTTTATACAGACTTAGGCCCTTTTTCATGTTTATAATGAGTTGACAGTACATGTCTGTATCTCCGATGCATATGATGTGTTTGCCTATCTTCCTGCAACTATATGATGTGACCTTTGAGAGGAGGAGGAAATTTGTCTTGTTCCCATTTGAATCTCTGGTGCTTAATGACCGTTTGTGGAAAAAATGGCTTACAATGTTAACCAAGGTTCAGTTCAGTTCAGTTCAGTTCAGTCGCTCAGTCGTGTTCGACTCTTTGTGACCCCATGAACCGCAGCACACCAGGCCTCCCTGTCCATCACCAACTCCTGGACTCCACCCAAACCCATGTCCATTGAGTTGGTGATGCCATCCAGCCATCTCATTCTCTGTTGTCCCCTTCTCCTCCTTCCCCCAATCCTTCCCAGCATCAGGGTCTTTTCCAATGAGTCAATTTTCTACATGAGGTGGCCAAAGAATTGGAGTTTCAGCTTCAGCATCAGTCCTTCCAATGAACACCCAGGACTGATCTCCTTTAGGATGGACTGATTGGATCTCCTCGCAGTCCAAGGGACTCTCAAGAGTCTTCTCCAACACCACAGTTCAAAAGCATCATTTCTTCGGCACTCAGCTTTCTTCACCGTTCAACTCTCACATCCATATATGACTACTGGAAAAACCATAGCCTTGACTAGACAGACCTTTGTTGGTAAATTAATATCTGTGCTTTTCAATATGCTATCTATGTTGGTCATAACTTTCCTTCCAAGGAGTAAGCGTCTTTTAATTTCATGGCTGCAATCATCATCTGCAGTGATTTTGGAGCCCCAAAAAATAACATCTGACACTGTTTCCACTGATTCCCCATCTATTTCCCATGAAGTGATGGGAACAGATGCCACGATCTTAGTTTTCTGAATGTTGAGCTTTAAGCCAATTTTTTCACTCTCCTCTTTCACTTTCATCAAGAAGCTTTTTAGTTCCTCTTCACTTTCTGCCATAAGTGTGGTGTCATCTGCATATCTGAGGTTATTGATATTTCTCCCGGAAATCGTGATTCCAGTTTGTGCTTCTTCCAGCCCAGCGTTTCTCATGATGCACTCTGCATAGAAGTTAAATAAGCAGGGTGACAATATACAGCCTTGATATACTCCTTTTCCTATTTGGAACCAGTCTGTTGTTCCATGTCCAGTTCTAACTATTGCTTCTTGACCTTCATACAGATTTCTCAAGAGGCAGGTAAGGTGGTCTGATATTCTCATCTCTTTCAGAATTTTCCACAGTTTATTGTGATCCATACAATCAAAGGCTTTGGCATAGTCAATAAAGCAGAAATAGATGTTTTTTCTGGAACTCTCTTGCTTTTTTGATAATCCAGTGAATATTGGCAATTTGATCTCTGGTTCCTCTGCCTTTTCTAAAACCAGCTTGAATATCTGGAAGTTCATGGCTCACGTATTGCTAAAACCTGTCTTGGAGAATTTTGAGCATTACTTTACTAGCATGTGAGATGAGTGCAATTGTGCGACAATTTGAGCATTCTTTGGCATTGCCTTTCTTTGGGATTGGAATGAAAACTGACATTTTCCAGTCCTATGGCAATCGCAGAGTTTTCCAAATTTGCTAGCATATTGAGTGCAGCACTTTCACAGCATCATCTTTTAGGATTTGAAATAGCTCAACTGGAATTCCATCACCTCCACTAGCTTTGTTCGTAGTGATACTTTCTAAGGCCCACTTGACTTCACATTCCAGGATGTCTGGCTCTAGGTGAGTGATCATACCATCATGATTATATGGGTTGTGAAGATCTTTTTTGTACAGTTCTTCTGTGTATTCTTGCCACCTCTTCTTAATATCTTCTGCTTCTTTAGGTCCATACAATTTCTGTCCTTTATCGAGCCCATCTTTGCATGAAGTGTTCCCTTGTTATCTCTAATTCTCTTGAAGAGATCTCTAGTCTTTCCCATTCTGTTGTTTTCCTCTATTTCATTGCAATGATCGCTGAGGAAGGCTTTCTTATCTCTCCTTGCTATTCTTTGTAACTCTGCATTCAGATGGGAATATCTTTCCTTTTCTGCTTTGCTTTTTGCTTCTCTTCTTTTCACAGCTATTGGTAAGGCCTCCTCAGACAGCCATTTTGCTTTTTTGCATTTCTTTTCCATGGGGATGGTCTTGATTCCTGTCTCCTGAACAATGTCTTGAACCTCCGTCCATAGTTCATCAGGCACTCTGTCTATCAGATCAAGTCCCTTAAATCTATTTCTCACTTCTTTATAATCATAAGGGATTTGATTTAGGTCATACCTGAATGGTCTAGTGGTTTTCCCCACTTTCTTCATTTTAAGTCTGAATTTGGCCTTAAAAAGTTCATGATCTGAGCCACAGTCAGCTCCCAGTCTTGTTTTTGCTGACTGTATAGAGCTTCTCCATCGTTTGCTGCAAAGAATATTATCAATTAGTTTTTCTTATTTTTTTAAATAGTTGAAATAAGTATTTTAAGGAGGTTAGGGAGGGGCAATTTAGTGGAGGTGATCAAAAGGAACAGACACTTAATTTAAAAAAAAAGGTACAGACGTTTATTATAAGATAAATAACCCCTGGAGATGTAGTGTAAAATATAGTCACTATAGTTAGTAACACTGTATCATAGATTTGAAAGTTGCTTAAACAGTAGTTCTTGAAAGTTTTAATCACAAGGGAAAAAATTGTAACTGTGTGAGGTATTAGATGTTAAGTAATCTTAAGGTGGTAATCATTTTGCCACATATACATGTATCAAATCATGTTGTACACCTTAAACTTATACAATGTTATATGTCAATTATATCTCAATAGAATTAAGAAAAAGAGAGAAACATTTCAATGCATTTATAGAAAAAATAAAAATTCACATTCAGACTTTTTTTTTCAATTACAAAATCAACTTTCATAGGGTAAAAAGAATTGGCTCATGGCTACAGAATGAGAAACGGGATGGGAATTCAGGAGATCCTTTTGCATATGAGGTGTGTCTCTCACATGTCTCCACTGTAAGAAAAATTATGCGTGTAAATCCAGGGGAGGGCTCAGTGTTACTCACAGTTTCTCTTTCCCCAAATACACAAAGGGTTCCATTGTTTGCAATGTGTAAATTATTCCCTGGTGATAAGTTAGGCCAGACATTAGCAATTTTCAAAGAGGAAGTGGGCAGAACTTGGGTGGTGGTTGTTTAGAAGCAGTCCCTCAGAAGAGTTTCCTTCTCTCTTTCAGGATTTCCTTGATGTCCAGCCCACAAAAGTATAGATATTCAGGGAAATTGTTCTAGCTGTGTTTTCAGGTGCCCACCCTGCCCACTCCCAGTTTGGATAAAATTCCCCAGCCACAGCATTGGTGATCATCAATTCACAGTTTGAACTGCTGCCATTGCAGAGGATTGAACTAGTGTAGGTCAATGTCTAACTAGGGAACATCTAAGGACCAGTGTCCTTAACTTCCCAAACCTAATTTACAAAGTAAGCTAGGCCAAATAGGTACTTACTTGGAAGAATACGATTTAAAAATTCAGAGGAAAGTTGGGTGTGGTTGTTTGAATGAAAGGGCTTGCAGGCAGGAACTGATTTGGCCACTAGCAAATGATTCATGTGTAAGGTGGGTAAACAGATAAAAGTATTCAGGCCAGAGGGACGGTAGGTCAGAGTTAGCAGGGGTGAAGGGGGGAGACAAAGACAGAGACCGAGAGATTCTTATATCCGCTTTTCTTTTTGTCCTTTCAAAGCCCTGGTTGTTTACAACTTTTTCTGGATTTATGAGACCCCCTCAATATCTTGACCACAAATTCTGTTTTCTAGAGCTGGTTTGAGATTTATATTTTTATAAACTCAGAAACGCCTCACTGAATCATACAGATGACAGAAAGAGCAGCTAAGACTTTTACTTCATGCCCTCTGTGGGTTTTCAAATGTTAACACCTTCTAATTGTGACCACTCCTTTTCTTCATTCAAAAAATCACTCTAATACATTCCCTTCTAGCCTGTCCTTGTTTCTGTAACATCCTCAGTGCCCAAAATCAAAAGAGCACAACAGTTTATACAAGACAGAGACACAGAGACAGAGACAGAGACGGACTGCCTGAGAGTCCTGGTAGGTTTGTAACTATTTAATTGAATATGCGCTGTGCCTGTTTCCACATCACATTCAGGCAGGATATAAGCTATGCTGCAGTAAAACAGAACTATCTCAGTAACTGAACACAATTTGAAGTCCTCTGCAGGCTTGGGCCACCCTCCAGGGCAGTCACTCCCCAAGTGCTGGCTCAGCATTCCAGCCGGCTTCAATCAGGCAAGCAGAAGCATCCATATCAGCATTTCACAGTCACCCAGCAGGAGAGGAGAGCCCTGGAGAGCTGAGCTCCAGTAAACAAGTGCTTCTGTCCGGAAGTGACACTCGAGAATGACTACCCTCACAGTTCATTGACCCGGACTCCTCCTGTGGCCACACAGAATTTCAAGGTGGGCACAGGTGTGTGATCCTGCCACATGTTCAAAATGAAAAGGAGACCAAATATTTGTAAAGGACAGTAACGCCGATCAGGAATTCTGAGTAATTTGTCTAATTGTAGGATTTCCTTGCTACCATATGATATGGGCAGTAACTAGAATGTGCATCTTAGTTGTGTTTTACATGCCAGGATACTCCTGCATGCCTGTGGCTGCATGCCTGATCTGCTTCTCCTGTGGAACCTTTGCTAGTCTACTGCATGCCCTCTGCTTGACTGGATCGGTTATACTCCGCTTGGCTGATTTCGATCTCACTACATCTTCACTAGGGCCTGCGGCTCTACACCAGTCCTGCTATCACCACCACTCTTGTAAACTCGTTAGATACCTCTTGGGCCAAGGCTCGGTTTCTCCCTCACTCTCAACACAGTAGTGCCAACACTATCAACACTCCAGTGTTTTATAGATGGGTGCTGTGAGGAAATGGCTGACAGTTATTAATATCATACAAATTGGAATACAAACAAATGTCCCCTGAATGTGTCTTAGCTGCAACAAGAAGCATTAACTTCTTTTCCAATTTTTATTTAGAAATATGAATATATCTATATAGAGCTATATAGCATATATAGAGTTTATTTCTGTGAGTCACTGCCTTTTGTATGAAGTGAATATGATCAGTTTAATAATATGTGAACTTTTTATTACTGCATAAATGCCAAACAGTTTCTGGGAATGCCATGTTTATGTGCTAATTTGACACAACAAAACTACTTTTCTCTTCCTTACCTTATTAGTCCTGCAGTATGATGAGTAGTCTTCTGTGTCAATCGTAACTAAGCCATGGGTTTCCCAGGTGGCGCTAGTGGTAAAGAACCTGCCTGCAAATGCTAGAAGATGTAAGAGGCCCAGGGTTCAATCCCTGGTCAGAAAGATTCCCTGAAGGACATGGCAACCCACTCCACTCTCCTTGCCTGGAGAAGCCCATGGACTGAGTGGTCCACACAGTCACAAAGAGTCTGATAAGACTGAAGCGACTTAGCACACACACAACGAGGCTACAAACCAAACACTAGTCCAGCTTGTGCTGTGAATGTATTTTATGGATTGGTAACATCTATAACATCTAATTGGTAATATCTATAATATCTATTACCACTGATAACATGGATGGGCCTCATCCAATTATTAATAGTTGAAGACCTTACAAGCAAAAGCTCAGGTTTCCTGCAAAAGAAAGCATTCTGCTCATGACTGCAGCACTCAGCTTCTGACTGTTTCAAACCAGCCCAGTCTTCCCTACAGATTTCAGAGTTGTCAGCTCACAACTGTGTAAGCCAGTCCTTTAAAAACAAATCTCTTCACATATACACGCATATAAAGATACATATAAACTCCAGGAGTAAACTCGGAGTTGGTGATGGACAGGGAGGCCTGGCATGCTGCAGTCCATGGGTCACAAAGAGTCGGACACAACTGAGCGACTGAACTGAACTGATAAACATACATATATATGTATCTCCTAATGGTTCTCTTCAAATCCTGACTGATACCTACAATACGGTACTTTTTTTCCGAATTCAAATCCAGAAGTTATCTTAAATAACATGAAAGAATGTCTCTTTATCCATCTGTATCTCTCAGTCTCTCTGATGACGTCTCTTTCTCATACATATGCATGTACACACATACACAGCATGTTTCATAGGAACACATTATATATTTATTAAAAGGTGAAAAAACAAAAAAGTGGAGAAACAATGGAAACAGTGACAGACTTTATTTTCTTTGGTTCCAAAATCACTGCAGGTGGTGATTGCAGCCATGAAATTAAAAGACACTTGCTTTTTGGAAGAAAAGCTATGATCAACGTAGACAGCATCTTAAAAAGCAGAGACATTACTTTGCCGACAAAGATCCATCTAGGCAAGGCTATGGCTTTTCCAGTAGTCGTGCATGGATGTGAGATTTGGACCATAAAGAAAGCTGAGCACCACAGAATTGATGCTTCTGAACTGTGGTGTTGGAGAAGACTCTTGAGAGTCCCTTGGACTGCAGGGAGATCCAACCAGTCCATCCTAAAGGAGATCAGTCCTGGGTGTTCATTGGAAGGACTGATTTTGAAGCTGAAGCTCCAATATTTTGGCCACCCAATGCGAAGAACTGACTCATTGGAAAAGACCCTGATGCTGGGAAAGATTGAAGGCAGGAGGAGAAGGGGACGACAAAGGATGAAATGGTTGGATGGCATCACTGACTCGATGGATATGAGTTTGAGCAAGCTCCAGGATTTGGTGATGAACTGGGAGGCCTGGTGTGCTGCAGTCCATGGGGTCACAGAGTTGGATATGACTGAGTGACTGAACTGAACTGAACTGAAAGTTTTTTATTTAATTCTCTATGGTAAAAATTCACTTTGTTTCTCTTACTCATGGCCTGGATGAAGAACTTTATCCTCCCAAATATACCAGCTTCCTAGGTAATTCTAATGGACAGTCAGTATGTAAGACTGGGATCCCCAGATGTATACCTGTAGATGAAGATTCAAATAAAAGTGATTTGTTAAAACCACAGAGAAGTATGGCACATGACAGGAGAGGGAAGGAAGCCAGTCAACAGTCTGATGTTAAGCAAACACCCACATGGTAACTTTGGCTCAATCCTACAGGTAACTTCTGTAGACTTGTAAGTCACACCTTTAAGCTGTCCCCATCAGGGACCAGAGAGCTGAGCATTTTACTTAGTAGTCAGTGATGGAGATAGAAATTCCTAAGCCCTTTCTGCTCTCTCTACACTGAGGCAAAGGTTAAGGAAGTCTGAGGACATCACTCTGACAGAGATGCAGGTGAAAACACACTGACAGCTGTTTTGTATAAAAATGGAAAAGGTTTGGAGAGGATATGAATGGATACTGAGAATGTCTGCTACTCAGGATTGAAAACCACTAGGACAGCGCAGTAGAGCAAGGAAAACAACCACATATTTCGTTGAGGATAAGCAGTTTTTAAAAATTACCCCTTTTCTCGTATCACTTCAAATTAGTCTTCTCTCCCACCTCCACAACAGATTTACCATCTTAGGAATAAGTATGATATGATTTCCTGGGCAGATGGTCTCATTCCTGACCCATGGTGCAATCCTCAAATAATGCCCCTTCTATTGGATGACATTCTTAAGTCTCAGAATATAGCATTTAGTCCCTGTATGGGCAGACTAATATGAAAATATTCATAAGACAGGAATTATATTGGCTCAACTCAGAGCTGAGAATTGTCCTAAATGCTTGTGGCTAGATCTTCTGTCCAACCTTGGAAGGCATTGGGTGTATGCTGAATGTTTTGTCTATTCAGAAGCGTTATTTCAAACCTGATTCAACCCTGTGATTTTACATGAATCAAGGGGACATAGTTCCATGGATCAAGACTGAGTATATGATGCCATCTTCCCCTATAAGTTTCCTTTCTTTGGAGAAGCAGATTCAGTTTTTCTCTGGAAGACAGGTCAAAATTATATTAAAGCATTTTCAGTAGCTGTGTTACTCTACCTTATAAATCAGAAAAGCAGAGGAAGAATTTCCACAGAAAGAGAGATAGAAATGTAGATCAAACATACAGAGAAGAGCAGAGATGAAAGGCAGAAGAATGCTAGTGTTCCATTTCCTGATTCCGCTGCTTTCCGGAAGTCCTGCTTCATGATGGGATTTGGGCTCCATGAGACCCCAATGTATTCTTTAACTCATGCCCATTTGTATCAAGTTGGGTTGAAGTTCAGTTACATGCAACCAAAGGATAATAAATAACAAAGGGAAACAAAGAGTGACACGTTTTTTTAGCTATGGACTCCTGGAATCCAGCAGATGTACCTTGTCTCGAGGCATCTGGCTAAGTGTGGGGTGATCAAGAGGCAGAGGTGGTGACATGCGTAGCCCTGACGATATAAGAAGGATTTCCAGAGGTTGCCCAGGTAGGAATATTTTCAGAGGTCGATTTTCCAGATCCTCAAAGTTCATACTTAAGTCTTTCTTAAAGCTGATCTGTTAGAGCATTTCCTGGGATGAGCCAGTTCTTTGCTGTATCTCTCTTCATAGACCCTCTGTCTTCCCCTCACTCATCTGAAATCAGGACAGTGTGTTATTTCAAGGCACTTCTGGGATACCAAACAAAGAAACAATTTGAGAAGTGACGCGGGGAAAATCACAAGATGGTAAAGCTAGAAAGGCATCAGGAAAAATACTGGAGAGGAAAGTATCTTTTCTTATGTAGGGGAAAGACTGATGGCTAGGCTCCTGTAACGTACTCTATCCCACTCAAGCCATGGATTACTTCTGTATCTTAGAATTCAGAAGTTAAGTGATAATGGGAATGCATATTTATATGTTTATTGTGATTGAAAAAAATCAAGTTTTTCTCCCAGTAGAAAAGTCTAATTTAGATTATTGGCTTCACAATTAAGAATTGGCTTTGCCAATTAATTCTTTGGCAGCTATTTTTCTTCTAAATTAAATACATTTAATTTGTTGCCCTAATGTTTTGATGAAAAATATTTAACACACAAATGTAATACAAAATTTGTTGGAACTTATAATTATGTTTAAGTATTAAGCCTTAAATATAAAACTTTAGCTAACAGCTAAAAATACAATTTAAAAAGATATTTTAGGAGGTACTTGAACAAAAGCACTGAACGCCTCTAGATTAGTAAAATATATTCACCTAGACTAAACAAGTATGACCAAGAGGGACTGATCAAATCCGTCCTTTCTTTTCGTATTCTTGAATGCCTCCTGACCTCAAGATTGCAGTGTTTTGAATAACTATCCAAAAGACTAAGGAATTAAAGCATAAACTAATTTTTTGCTTTGATATGTGTAAGAGAAGAGAGAATGCAAGTATGCTATGTCTGAAAGGTGGTAGTTTTTAATACTCCAGAGATATGTATAAAAGTAAGGTATTTGACTTGTTTTATAATTCTGCGTAATATTCCTATCAAACTTTTATAGTGATCAACAGTTAAAATCGTTCCCATATATTTATTTCACCTTGTTCTTATATTATTTTAGTAGATATTTTTGTCTGAGGTCATCTGAAAGTTGAAAAAATTGCCCACAGGAGAAAGGGACATGATGGAAACAGGACAGGATGGGAAATAAAAACTAAGCAAAAAGAAGGTTTTCAACTGAGCTTCAAGTCATGAGCTTCAGTCTATTCCCACTGAAAAGCTTTGAGCACGATCTACACCCCTTTGTTGTCAGAAATTGACCTTTTGTATCCATCAGGCATTGATCAAGATCTCTGGGGACATGCGGAAGTTCCTGTTTGACCATTACTCTGGGGGCAATTCTCTGGAGAAGGGGGATATAGTAATCAATACTGATAGCAGAAGGGGAATGGGTGCTCTGGATGATCAAAAGGATCTGGGGGGAGCACCAACAATATCTCCAGTTTTCTATTTTAGAAATAAGGAAATTCAGGCTCAGAATGGTTAAGTATCTTGCTCCAGAGTTATACAGGTAGCAAATGATGGAGTTACAGCATAAGTTTAGGCTTTTGACAGTAAAGCCAGATAGTGAAGTTCAGATCTCTCCCGTGTCACATGGTTTCATGTCCGAGGTATACAATCTATGCAGCTGACCAATCTGATATGAAGTCAGAATCTAACATTTACTAGCTATGTCCTTGGATATATAGCCTCAGATATATGACCTTAGGAAAGCTACTTAACATTTATGAGTTTCAACTTCTTAATCTGAAAAATGTGAACAGTTCTAATTACTATAGTATTGAGATTTTTTTTGAAGAATTTATTAATCATCTGCCATTGTGCCTTACATAGTTTATATGCTCTAGAATATCCATTTCCTTTCCTTTTCTCTTTTACCTTTGAATATACACACTGAAGTGATATACAAAGTATATTGGATAACACATAAATAGTATATTGGGTAATACACAAATAAATATATCAGTTGAGCTCAGTCGCTCAGTCATGTCCAACTCTTTGTGGCCCCATGAATTGCAGCAAGCCAGGGCTCCCTGTCCATCACCAACTCCCGGAGTTCACCCAAACTCATGTCCATTGAGTCAGTGATGCCATCCAACCATCTCATCCTCTGTCGTCCCCTTCTCCTCCTGCCCTCAGTCTTTCCCAATATCAGGGTCTTTTCAAATGAGTTAGCTCTTTGCATCAGGTGGCCAAATTATTGGAGTTTCAGCTTCAACATCAGTCCTTCCAATGAACACCCAGGACTGATTTGCTTTAGGATGGACTGGTTGGATCTCCCTGCAGTCCAAGGGACTCTCAAGAGTCTTCTCCAACACCACAGTTCAGAAGCATCAACTCTTCGGCACTCAGCTTTCTTCACTGTCCAACTCTCACATCCATACATGACTGCTGGAAAAACAATAGCCTTGACTAGATGGAACTTTGTTGGCAAAGTAATGTCTCTGCTTTTTAATATGCTATCTAGATTGGTCATAACTTTCCTTCCACAGAGTAAGCATCTTTTAATTTCATGGCTGCAATCACCGTCTGCAGTGATTTTGAAGCCAAAAAAAATAGCCCCTGTTTCCACTGTTTCCCCATCTATTTCCCATGAAGTGGTGGGACCAGATGCCATGATCTTAGTTTTCTGAAAGATGAGCTTTAAGCCAACTTTTTCACTCTCCTCTTTCACTTTCATCAAGAGGCTCTTTAGTTCTTCTTCATTTTCTGCCATAAGGGTGGTGTCATCTGCATATCTGAGGTTACTGATATTTCTCCCAGCAATCTTGATTCCAGCTTGTGCTTCTTCCAGCCCAGTGTTTCTCATGATGTACTCTGCATATAAGTTAAATAAGCAGGGTGACAATATACAGCCTTGACGTACTCCTTTCCCTATTTGGAACCAGTCTGTTGTTCCACGTCCAGTTCTAACTGTTGCTTCCTGACCTGCATACAGATTTCTCAAGAGTCAGGTCATCTGGTGTGGCATTCCTATATCTTTAAGAATTTTCCATAGTTTGTTGTGATCCATACAGTCAAAGGTTTTGACATAGTCAATAAAGCAGAAATAGATGTTTTTCTGGAACACATCACTAAAAGAAAAAATTGACAAACTGATTAGATTTTCTATCTATATAATTCAGTTTAATGAATAATTAATTAAACTCTTTAAACTGTTTTTTTAAAACTTTTGTAATATTCTAAAAAGTAGATATTAACATTCTCCTCTTTATAAAAGAGGGCAACTGAGAAGTAGACAAAATATAAATAAAAGATATACAACCTGAAAATGAAGTTGCCCATCTTCAGATGAGGGTCTCTTTCCTCTGCACCTAACCTAGAGGCACAAGGATGGCCTATATCATCATATCACATATGATACAGTCTTTTCCACAGTGATTGTGTGTGCTCAGTTGCTCAGTCGTGTCTGACTCTCTGAGACCCCATGAACTGTAGCCCACCAGGTTCCTCTGTCCATGGAATTCTCCAGGCAAGAATACTGGAGTGGGTTGTAATTTTCTACTCCAGACAATGATTGTAGTTGTATACTTTTCCCACAGAGTACTCAAAGACTAAATAAATATTCTTTATTTCTAGCCCCTCCTATAATGCTGGGCTAGATGTTCATTATTTCACATAATGAATGACGGAGAGAATGAATAGGTTCACTCTTGAGAAGAATTCGCTTTTGCGTTAGTTCAGGCTGCTACAACAGAATACTATAGACTAGGTGGCTTAAATCACAGTTTATTTCTCACAGTTTTGGAGGTTGGAAGTCCAAGTTTAAGGTGCTAGCAGATCCAGTGTCTGGGGAGGGCCTGCTTCCTGATTTGCAAATGGTTGTCTTATTGTATCCTCAAGTGATAGAGAGCAAAGAGAGGGAGAAAACTCCACTGAATCATCTTGTAAAGGCACTAAGTGCATTCTCGAGGGCTCCACCATCCTGACCTAATTACTCCCAAAGGCCCCGCTTTCTAATGTCACCATGCTGGGGCTTACAATTTCAACGTTCAGATTTTGGAGAACACAAACATTCAGTTCATAACAGCTCTTTATAAAAATGATATTTGAGCTTATTGTTGAGTTTCTGTTGCTGAGCGAATTTGACAGGAAAATCTCTAGCTTTTTGTTTTTCTCTTTAGAGAGTCACTCTTCTCTAAACTCTGACTTCACATAGTCCTATTTGATACTATTGGTTTGTTAAAAAAGGAAGAATCAGTAAATGTTAGGGCTGAATTAGAATCATAAAAATTTTCTTGTCTAAACTCCCAAATTACAAACAGGGAAAGTGAGATGTGGAGAAATGGTGGGAGTGGGATTCTGGAAGGGGAACACATGTATACCCATGGCGGATTCATGTCAATGCATGGCAAAACCAACACGATAATGTAAAGAAAAAATTAATTAATTAATTAAAAAAAAAAAAAGAAATTCACCAAGTCACAAAGTTGCTGGTCAGCAAGCCAGCCTGGGCCTTGTGCCATGCTGATTCTATTCATTCAGATTGCCTCTTTAGACAAACAGGGCAATATATATATGTGTGTGTGTATGTGTGTGTGTGTATCTACTATTTACATGCATATATATTTATATACCTTTGTCATCTGTGATGGCTGTTTTTAGCCTGTATCATCTTAAATGATGCAGAACTAGCAATGATCAAATCTTAGTTTATGTCCAACATTATGTTGGGAATTCTACACACTTGATCTCATCCAGCCATCCAAACAGCCCTATGAGAGACATACGGTTGTATTTTCTTGTTAGAGATGAAGAAATCGAGGCACAAAGCAGTTGAGTAGTTTACCCACGTGGTATTTTTTTGTTTTGTCTTTTAATTTTTGTTGGAGTGTAGTTGATCTACAGTGGTATATTAGTTTCAGGTGTATAGCACAGCGATTCAGTATTTTTGCAGATTATATTTCATCATTGGTTATTACAAGATAATGGCTATAATCTCCTGTGCTGTACTGCCTATGCTGGTTGCTTATCTTTACCCATGTAGTGATTTTGAATCACAATTTTGACTCTAAAGCCATCCACTCTAATACTAAGGAGATTTGTTCTAACTTTTACCATCCATGAAACTTCTGATAGAAGATAAGCTTTTCTATTTCTTAGCAAAAGAGTCTTTAAAACCAAGAAATTTCTGGTTCAGCTTTCTCCTCTCATTGAAAACCACCAAGACATAATATAATTTTAGACAGTTCTCATACCAGCAAGGAATTAAAAGCAACAAATATTATATGTGAAACCAAAAATCACTAAAGTTTAGTCACTTAGTAACAAGAAAAGAAAATGTGTAGTATAGTACAGGTCTTACTATTTTTAATCAAAGAAATTTTACTTATCTTATTTCTCTAGCATTGTTCTTTTTCTAACATATAATATAAGCACATTTTAAATTTAAAATAAAGTAGAATAATTTTGGTGATTAAATAGTTCATAAGAATTAGAATGAGAAAAAAATAGCTTCAATGAAAATTATCATTGACATACATGCTTAATATTGTTGAAATATTGTAATTGTGATCAGTAAAAAATGTTTACTTTAAAAAATCTTCTCAAGTATTGCATATTTTATTCACAGAACTTTACCTTGATTAGGAATCATGCAGTATTAACATCTATCTACATTTCCTGAAGAGAGAGGCAAAAGCTTGTATCTATTTGCCAAAAAGCAATAACCTATTCTCATGACATATTTACATGTAAAAATGAAATTAGCTCATGACTTTGCCTTTAATTCACTTTTTTTCTCTGGGAAAATATTACAATTTTTCTTCAGCTAAGGCCTAAGCAGGACGTATGCAATTAAATGTATTATTTGAATTTGTTTGCTCTGAAGCAACTCTTCTGAAAACAAGCAGCATATCTCAATTTTATTTACCAACTGTATTAAAGGGGATGGAAACTGTCAGTCTGTTTAAATATCTTTTCATGTAATAAGGGGATCAATAGTGTGCATCTATCCTTTGGAAAACTTCATAAACATGGCCTGCTTTCCACTTGTATACTTGTTCAAAGCTCTCTTGAAAATTTGTGTTTATTTGCTGTGTTTTCTTGAAAGTTCTCTGCTTCTAAGCTCCTATACAGGCTTTCCTGGTGGCAGATAGTAAAGCATCTGCCTGCAAAGTGTGAGACCCAGGTTTGATCCCTGGGTTGGGAAGATCCCCTGGAGAAGGAACTGGCAACCACTCCAGTATTCTTGCCTGGAGAATCCCATGGACGGAGGAGCCTGGAGGGCTACAGTCCATGGGGTAGTAAACACGACTGAGTGACTAAGCACACACACACAGGCTCCCATGCACTGTGCTGTTCTAGTTCTCTGCTGTGTCAGACCTTGCTGTGAACATTCACTCTTTCATTCTTTCCTCAGAATTTCAGTCTCAGTTAACATTGTGTGATTTCATGAACTAATTGAATATTTGATAGGTTGTGAGGGAGGACAGTTTCACACAATCGGTGACATTCTCCCATCTTGCTTCTTCTTTTTGTTTCTTCCCTTCTATTCTATTAGCTTCCAAAGCCTGGATGCCCCTGTTTGTTTCCCCTGTGTCATGGACTCCTCTCTCCAATGGAGCAGCCCTACCAGATTGCCCTTCCTTCCAGGTCATCGCCCAGAGTCTGGAGAGCAAATATTCTCAATTTTTTGATAGGGAGCTTGGATTTGACATGTACATACTGCTATATTTAAAATCAATAACAAACAAGGACCGACTGTATAGCACATGAAGCTCTGTTCAATGTTATCTGGCCTGATATGGGGAGTCTGGAAGAGATGGATACACATATATGTATGGCTGAGTCCCTTTGCTGTCCCCCTGAAACTTTGTTGATCAGCTATACTACATTACAAAATAAGAAGTTAAAAATTTTCTCAATTTTTTAACAAAAAGTATAAATTCTCTAAATACTTCTCAGTAAATGACTCATCCCATTTTAAATCAATTCCAAAAGAAGCGCTACCTATAGAGAGAAAAATATATCAAACATATCCACAATTGTTTAATAATGTAAAAGTCACAGAGATGGTATTATCAAATTAAAAAAAGTCAGAGCTCAGCCTTTACCATGCCTTAAAAAATATCTAACAACTATAGTTAATTTCATATAAAGAGAGAGAAAAATCTTTAAATGAACAGGGAAATTAAGGTTTGGAAGATGCTCTGGCTTGTGAAGTGAGTAGGTAAGAATAACTGACAATTTTCAAAGGCAAGTGGAATGAAATATACTTGGCAAGATCAAGTTTCTGTTTTCAATGATTAAGAAATAAATTTGGAGAGAAAATAAGAATTGGGGGAATAAAATAAGTATCCATGCAGCCAGCACCAAGTACAAGAAATAAATCATTACAAATGCAATTGAAGTTTCTCATGAACTCTCCTTTATTTCATTCCTCTGAATTTCATCTCGCTCTTTGGAATGTTTTATATTTCTACTGCATATGTATGAATTCCATAAATATATGTACTAGTATTATTTTGCACATTTAAAAACATATAGAAATGCTATTAGATTCTGTATATTGTTTAGCAGCTTGCTTTTTCAACACTCTTCTTAAGATTCACTCATGTTCAATCCATTTAGTTTTAATTCTTTCAATTTGACTACTCGATAGCCTTTTTGTCAAGTGAACAAATAGATGTCTATCTATTAGAATCCCACTAAGGGACATTTAATTTTCCTTTTTTTTCTGTTAAAACCAATGCTGCTATGAACATTTTGTTAAGCTTCTGTGTATGTACTTGTGAGATTAGTGTATGTCTAGTAGTAAAATCCCTGGGTTACAATGGACGCAGATCTTCAATTTTATTTCATACTCCAAACAGCTTGTTAATGCAGTTGAACCAATTTATGCTCTGCCAGGATTATATGGTCTTCAGTAACACTTTTAGCTTTACCCAATGACATGCTTGTGAAACTGTATCTCATTGTGCTTTCAAGTAGCATTTTTCTGAATAAATGTGAAGTTTAGTTCTTTCAGTATGTATACTGGCTATTTGGTCTCTCTGTGGGTACATTTTTTTTATTCATATCTTTGCCAGTGTTGTACCATGTCAACTTGTCTATGTTAGGCCTGTTTCCCAGAATTCCTTTCTCTGGATGGTCCCAGTTTAGAGTTGGCCAAACCAAAATTTGTATGAGATTTGGAAGGTAGAAGTGAAGGATCTGGTATTTTGCAGGGCTGTCCGTGTTTCCACCTTGCCCTTTCTTTTCTCCACTACACTTAGATCCTCTTCATGATGGCTAGCCCAGATGGCCAGGTGTGATCCTAAGCTCCACACCAGGTCCAGAAGGACTGGTCCTTTCAGAGCCCTCTCCACTAACATCCCTTTCTGTTCTCTCTTCAGCCAGTGGGAGTCGCTGGCTTCAGGGCTGCGAGTAGTGACATGTCTGGGATTCTCCAGTTTCTTTTTTACGGATCTTTCCTTCCCAGTTTCTCCTATAGCTGTGTAGGTTCTTATTAATATAATAAGGTTCTCAGGCAAAACAAAACTTTAAAAACAATCAGGAAGTCATGAGAGCCTAACAGGCTAATAGATCTGAGAGAGAAGATAGAACCTGAAATTAGCCCAATATTTGGCGTGACTTGTTCTGCCAAGTATTAAACATCTATCTAGATTCCAAGACGATGAATATAACAGAAGCAGGTAAATTGGGTGGAAGGTGACCAAAAGGTCAAGAAACTAAACAGAGCGTTAGACAGTCTGGACCAGTGGAGAGAGGAAAAGAGAAAACAATTAGAATGTGAAGGTCTCCAAGGAAAAGAAACCTTGGTAGAAACTTTGACGTTTAATTGGATGACTGCATGGGTGTACTTTATGAGTGATAGCTAATAATAATAGAACAGAACTTACAAAACTGAAGGCCAGCTTCAATTTGAAACCTGCACTGTATAAAGGTAACCTGTCCCTCATTTCTTAACTGATAGAAACAAATTAAATTCTTTACAAAGATGTTATCATTCTGCTTGTTATTTCTAGAAATTTTCATACAAAATTTCCTGCATTCAACAAAAGTATGATATATTCAACTAAAATACTGTATAAAAATAAAATTTATACCATAAGCTGAAACAATAGATTAAAAAAAAACACATGGGAAGTGCAGGCATTTTAAAATAACTGTGATTGAATATTTAGGAAAATAGAAGACAAGATGAATTTTAATAGAAAGTTGAAATTCATAAAAAGAAACCTAAGAAAAATTTAGAAGTAAAGTACACAATAATCAAATTTGAGGACTCAGTGCATGCTGCATACTTAGTCTTGTCTGACTCTTTGTGACCCTATGGGCTGTAGACCACCAGGCTTCTCTGTACATGAGATTTTTCAGGCAAGAATACTGGAGTAGGTTGCTATTTTCTCCTCCAGGGGATCTTCCTGACCCAGGGATGGAACCTGTGTCTCCTGGGGTTCCTGCACTGCAGGCGGATTCTTTACATGCTGAGCCATGGAAGCCTCAGTAAATGAGTTTAAAACTGATTAGCACGGATGAAAGGAGGATTAATAAACTGAAGCATGGGGGAAAAGATGGAAAAACACAGAAAAGAGACATCTGGAAACATCAGTTCAGTTCAGTCGCTCAGTCGTGTCTGACTCTTCACGACCCCATGAGCTGCAGCACACCAGGCCTCCCTGTCCATCACCAACTCCCAGAGTCTACCCAAACCCATGTCCATTGAGTCGGTGATGCCATCCAACCATCTTATCCTATGTTGTCCCCTTCTCCTCCTGCCCTCAATCTTTTCCAGCATCAGGGTCTTTTCAAAGGAGTTAGCTCTTCGCATCAGGTGGCCAAAATATTGGAGTTTCAGCTTCCACATCAGTCCTTCCAGTGAACACACATGTGGAAACATTATAGTAGAACTTCCTGAAAATTAAAGGGAAGAAAAACTCTTAAAATCAGCTAATGCCAAAAGATATTTTAAAATATAATTTAACAAGCTGAGTTTAAAATTTACATAGAAATGCAAAGGACTAAAAATAGCTAAGACATTCTTGAAGGAGAAAAATCTTTGAGGATTTTGAGTTTAGAAAAACATTTTGAAAACTAGATACAAAAAATGTTGATAAGTAACATTGCATCAAAATGCTGTTCATAAATAGATGCCTTTAAGAGAGTGACACAAAGAGTGAAGAAAATGTTTGCTAACATATATGACTGGTAAGAAAAATAAAGACAAATGAACAAATGAAAAATGGATGAGACATTAACTGGCACTTAAAAATTTTAGAATAACTGAGTGGCTATTGCACTTATGGAAATATTCATTGCATTAATTATCAGGGAAATTCAAATTGTAATTATGAGATTTTTCTATACTCACCAGAATATTCAGATTTATAAAGTATCATAAAACCTTGTAATTGCAAGATGTGGATTAGGTGGATTTATTATACATAGTTGGAAAAGGATTTGTATAAGGACTTTGGGAAATAATTTAGCATTCTCTCTTCACTTTGAATATACATATTCCTGAAGACCTGCAATTTCACATGTAGGTCCTTACTCAATAGAATGCAGTAAAGGCTTTTTCAAAGATATTCTTGACTATTTTATTCTGAATTAGTCAATAAAGCAATCCAAATGTCTATTAAACACAAAATGGACAAGAATTTTTAAAAAATTATTTTATTGAAGTAGAATCAAGTTTAATGTTGCGTTAATTTCTGGTGCACAGCAAAGTGATTCAGTTTTACATGTAAGTATTTTTTATATTCTTTTCCAGTACGATTTACCATAGGTTATTGAATACAATTGCCCAGTGTTATACAGGAGGAGCTTGTTATTTATCTGCTCTCTATATAATAGTTTGCATCTGCTAATCCCAAACTCCCCATCTATTTCTCCCTCATCCCCCTCCCCTTGGCAACCAAGTCTGTTTCTTGTTTGTCATAAATTCATTTGTGTCATATTTTAGATTCCACATATAAATGATATCATACTGTATTTACATTTTGCTGTCTGGCTTTACTTTGTCACCTAGAGGCGATAATCTCTAGGTCCATCTATATTGCTACAAATGGCATTATGTAATTTTTATGCATGTGTGCTGTGTTTGGCAGCTCAGTCATGTCGTATTTGCAACCCCACGGACTGTAGCACATCAGGCTCCTCTGTCCATGGAATTAGCCAGGCCAGGATACTGGAGTAGGTTGCCATGCCCTCCTCCAGGGGATCTCACAACCCAAGGATTCAACCCAGGTCTCCCACATTGCAGGCGGAACCAAAGCTCAGACTCAGACTTTACCTGTCTGAGCCAAAGAGTATTCCTCTCTCACATCTTTATCCAGAATGGATAAAATTTGATATATAGCAATGAACAGGAATGAACCCTACCTAAATAAGTTAAGAAGAAACTATGGGCTTCTGCTCAGGGTGGCTGCACCATGCAGAGCAGGTGGCAGAAGAGAGGAAACAACAAGCTCTCACACTCCCCCTCGCTAGGCAACATGATGTGGCAGGACCATTCAAATACACCCTGAAACTAGCAGCATCTGAAGGACGCTCCTCTAATGCGGTTGGAGGCGAGGCTTCTAAGGAGCAGAAGCGGGGACCTGCGCGCCCAGAGTTCCTAAGGTCTTGTCACAGTTTCCGCGACCCAACGTGGCTAGACACCAGGGCTGCCTCTTCTGCATCTCTGTGGCTCAGAGGGCAGCGCTGAGGACACTTCATGGTGATGTTGTCACTGAGGACAATGTAAGAAGTGCGATATTAAAATTTAAAAGTATGTATTTGTGGGCAGTCTGTCTGCCAGCACCTGAAATCTAGCCTTAAGAGGAAGCTGATCCTGCCGGAAGGTGAGTAGGGCTTTGCTAAAGAGTAGGGTGGGGGTGGCGAAATTCTGCTTCTCTCTAAGGGTGTAGAAAGTGGGAAAGAATGGTGCTTTTGCCCTAGCAAAATGATGATACCCTAATGGAATCATCCCCAGTGGTTCAGTGGAGCCCGGGCAGGCCTCAGTCCATGGGGTCGCAGAGAGTCGGACACGGCTGAAGTGACAGCACGCATGTACAACAGAATCATAATTTTTCTTAAATCCATGGGAGAGCTGAGATTTTAGGACAGCCAAGTAACCTGAGATCTGAGGAAGGACAGATCCTTTAAGGAGAGACAGTGGATCAATGAGACTGCCGCTCTTCTGATTTAGTTCTAGTTGCTCCAGTCTTCTTGCCTGGGAAATCCCGCGGACAGAAGAGCCTGGTGCGCAACAGTTCATGGAGTGGCAGAGTCTGACAGCGCCAGAGCAACTGAACCCAGCACGACAGCAGCTCCAGAGAGACCGTTAGGGGGTTCCCCCGCAGGCAGAACGCCACCTAAATGCTAAGTTGTCCCAGGCAAGATTCCTTCCTTCAAAATATTAGATTGCTCCAAATTTTCCTGTTTTTCATCTCTGTTCAAAAGATAGTTTAAGTCTTTTCCCCCAGAATTTATAATTGTTTCCAGCAGACGGGTTAGTCTGCATCATTATTAGAAACTTGCAGTTACATTTTTGTCTTGATTTTTATTAAATAACTTTAAGCTTTCTTGCTATCTTAGTGACTTTTAAATATACATTTAACATTTAAAATGTCCAACGCATAATGTCCGAGAGGAAGATATTAGTTTCTCCACTTTAATGTCTGTATGCCTTAGCTTTGAATTTCATTTTTATATTATATTGACAAGAATCTCTGGAAAAAAATGTAAAAATCATTAAAAATGGATGTTCTTGTCTTACTCCTGATCTTGAAAAAAATTCTCAGTTTTCACCATTAAATATTATGTATGCTGAAAAATTTGATAGATACTATTTACTGAGTTATGCAAATTTCCTTCTATTCCTAGTCTTCTAAGAGTTTATTGTCATACATAAAATATTTAATTTTATTAAATACGTGATCTTCATCTATTGTGATAATATAATTTTTCATCCTGCAATTATTATCACAGAGAGTTATTATATGAGTAAATGTATAGATTATCTAATCTTACCAGCAACATTATATTCTAAGGATAAATCCAGACTTGTCTTATACAAGTGGGTGGATAGCAGTGTGTGTGTATGTGTGTGTGTGTGTGTGTGTGTGTGTGTGTATGCATGTGTGTAGGTAGTAATATGTTATTTCAGGATCCAGGTGGCTATTTTTAAAGAATTTTTATGTTCATGTTATAGTAAGCTAACATAATTTTATGTTTTATTATCTTTTCTTCTGATCTTGGTATCAAAATTATCAGAGTCTCATAAAATTGGGAATTTCCCCGCTTATTTTTATTATATGAAACTGAGTGCATAGAATAAAGATTTCCTGTTATGTAAGTTTTGAAAGAATTCCACTGTAAAATCATGTGACTAGTGTTTAATTTATAGATTTTTAGCTATTCTTTCAGGTACTTTAATTTTAATAGGTCTGTTTTCCTGCTAGTCTATGTTTTCTTGAGACAACCCTAGTGACATACATTTTTTTCTAGCAATTTATCCATTTTATATGAATTTGCAAGATACCAGCATAAAAATATATGATTATTAAACCTACTGTATGCATAGTTCTGTCTCTTTAAAATGTTTAGTATTTTTTCATTTGTGCCTTCTCTCTCTCTTTTTCCTTTATCTTTCTGTGAACATTGGCTTTCCCCATTCTTTTTTTCTCTTTCTGTAATGCAAGTAGATATATGTTTCTTTTCATTTTATGCTTCATGTCACCTTTTTCTCTTTCCCATTCCCTGTTTCTTTTTCCTCATGTGTAATATTCTGAATAATTTCTCCAGTCTACACTCAACTTCATTAGGTTCTTTCCAATCTGTTTTTTTTAACCTTATTCTTGCCTCTAAGGGTTTTTTCTCTTTTAACCGCCATTACAGTTTTTCATTTCTCACATTTCTCCTTGTATATTATTCCAAACTGCTTGGTCTTTCTGGAAATACCTAATTTGTTTCCCATGTATTTAGTTTCCTCTGTCTACTCTCTAATTTTAAGCAAGCTTATATGACATATCTGATATGTCTTTTACCTGAAGGTTTTAAGACTGTATATCTACAATTTGTTTGGTTTTTTTGACTTTGGCTCCTTATGGATTTTTTTCCTCATATTTTCTAACTTTGAAATGGGAAATCCTGTTCAGTTGACCTTATCTATTGGAATCCTTGGAGGATGGTCTGATATTTTCTCTTGAGAGAGTAGATTTTTTTGGTATACATCTTCCAGTCTTAGCCATTACCTCTTTAGGAAATACTTCAAAAGAATTTTTTTATTGAAATATAGCTGATTTACAATATTTTGTTAGTTTCTGGTATCCAGCAAAGTGATTCAGTTATGCATATATTCTTTTCCACTGTGCTTTATTATAAAATATTGAATATAGTTCCCTGTGATATACGATAAGAGCTCGTTTATCCATTCTATATATAGTAATTTGCATCTGCTAATTGGGGAAATACTTTTACATTAATTTTTCAGACTATGAAAACTGTGTGACTTTAAATCCTTAAAATTATTAAAGCAAGCCTATGCAAACAATGTTTCAGGGGAGCTGTCTTTGTTTGGTTTTTACCCAGAGCTGAGGATGACATAAAATGCCTTTGTCATGTCCATTTTCAAGTGGAGAGATTTTAATGAAGTTCACACTTTCATAGTAGGTGATGTCCTTTAAGGGTTGTGGTTGCATGAGTCATCTTCATTCCAACTTATCAACTCACAGGTGCCCAGGGCTTCATGTGGCCTTTAAAGGCCAAGCCTCTTGATTACTCAGCCAAGCGAAACCTCCAGGGCTGCCAAATGGCCAATGCCTGATTATCACACTGGGTTTCAATTTCTCCTACTTTAGAAGACAGCAGAGATTTCCTTTAGTTACTTCTGAACTCAAACATTTATGTTAAAGAATTTTATCCAGGACTTACAGAGATTTTCCCCAAGAGGGCTTTTATTTTTTATTGCCATCAATTCACAAAATTTTTGAAAAGAAAAGTTAACCTCAAAACTCTTCACTGCAGAACCGTAGTCTAGGTTTTTCACCAACTGATGATCACACTTGAAAAATATAAAGTATTGCCCAGTTAATAAAATGGCTTACTATATCAATCTATACTAAACAAACTATTAGTTTGTTATTTAGAAATAATAAAATACAATTTATGAAGAAATTACACTGTTCAAAATTATTGAGGATTTCAGACATTTTGTTTTTGTGGGTAATGGCTATCATTATATGCTATGTTATCAATCAAAACAAAGAACTTAAAATTTTTGCTTATTAATTTATTTTAGAATAGTTGTAATAAATCCATTATATTTTAACCTTGAGATATTTTCATGAGAATTATGTTTTCCAGAAAAATAATGAGAACAGAGGCATTGTTTTATATTTTTGCATATCTCCTTAAGGTCTGGCTTAAGGTGAAAGAGCTGGATTCTTATATGTTTCTGCATTCAGTGTGTTGCAATATTTAGTTGAAATATATGAAGAAAATCCAGTCTCACAGAGACATGGAGTTAGGAAAGGGAGGGGAGTTTTAGTAACTTCTTCAGATCATCATAGGTATTCTTTGATTCAGTATCTGTCTAGCTTGTTAAATTCAAAGGGGGCATGGCCAACCATGGGCTGCATAGTTGAAATAGTGTGGAATGAGGAAAACAGAGATAGAATACATTTTTCTGTGTGATCCTAAGTCCTTTGGTTATAGACACAATAGGTATCACATATATATCCAAAGCTCTGCCCTCACCTTTAAACTTCTTCTTGTCTGCTTTCCCCAACTTTTCTCCCTCTGAGAATTTCAAAAACATTCAAGGGCAAGAGTTAAAGAAAACTAGAGAAGAGAGTCTAGACACTGGTGATAGAAGAAACTATTGATAGGAGAAAAGATATAGTGACAGAAAGAGGACCAGAATGCAAGACTGTAGAACAGAAAATAAGGCATAATGGGAAGACAACAGAGAAGGAAGGAGTGGAGCAGAGAGCAGAGAAACAAGATGGGACACAGGCATAAATACCCCAAGGACAGGGGAGGACTGAGGCCAGAAGGAGAGTTACTTTTACAGAATAATAAGATCAATAAAAAAAGAAAATATTTAGCATGGTACATCAGTCAGTTCCATCACTCAGTCATGCCTGACTCTTTGCGAGTCCATGGATTGCAGCACACCAGGCTTCCCTGTCCATCCCCAGTTCCTCAAGCTTGTTCAAACTCATGTTCATTGAGTCGGTGATGCCATCCAACCATCTCATCCTCTGACATCCCCTTCTCCTCCTGCCTTCAATCTTTCCGAGCATCAGAGTCTTTTCCAATGAATCAGTTCTTCACATCAGGTGGCCAAAGTATTGGAGTTTCAGCTTCAGCATCAGTCCTTGCACTGAATATTTAGGACTGATTTTCTTTAGGATTGACTGGTTGGATCTCTTTGCAGTCCAAGCGACTCTCAAGAGTCTTCTCCAATACCACAGTTCAAAAGCATCTTTGGCACTTCAGTCACCATCTGCAGTGATTTTGGAGCCCCCCAAAAGCCTATCACTGTTTCCATTGTTTCTCCATCTATTTGCCATGAAGTGATGCTGGGCTGGAAAAAGAACAAGCTGGAAAGATTGCAGGAAAAATATCAATAACCTCAGATATGCAGATGACACCACCCTTATGGCAGAAAGTGAAGAAGAACTAAAGAGCCTCTTGATGAAAGTAAAAGAGGAGAGTCAAAAAGTTGGCTTAAAGCTCAACATTCAGAAAGATCATGGCATCTGGTCCCATCACTTCATGGAAAATAGATGGGGAAACAGTGGAAACAGTGGCAGACTTAGTTTTTTTGGGCTCCAAAATCACTGCAGATGGTGACTGCAGCCAAGAAATTAAAAGATGCTTACTCCTTGGAAGAAAAGTTATGACCAACCTAGACAGCATATTAAAAAGCAGAGACATTACTTTGCCAACAAAGGTCTGTCTAGTCAAGGCTATGGTTTTTCCAGTAGTCATGTATGGATGTGAGAGTTGAACTATAAAGAAAGCTGAGCGCCAAAGAATTGATGTTTTTGGACTGTGGTATTGGAGAAGCCTCTTGAGAGTCCCTTGGACTGCAAAGAGATCCAACCATTCTATCCTAAAACAGATCAGTCCTGGGTATTCATTGGAAGGACTGATGTTGAAGCTGAAACTCCAATACTTTGGCCACCTTATGCGAATAGCTGACTCATTGGAAAAGACCCTGATGCTGGGAAAGATTGAGGGCAGGAAGAGAAGGGGATGACCGAATATGAGATGGCTGGATGGCATCACTGACTTGATGGACATGAGTTTGGGTGAACTCTGGCAGTTGGTGATGAACAGGGAGGCCTGGTGTGCTCCAATTCATGGGGTCACAAAGAGTTGGACACAACTGAGCAACTGAACTGAACTGAACTGATGGGACCAGATGCCATTATCTTAGTTTTCTGAATGTTGAGTTTTAAGCCAGCTTTTTCACTGTCCTCTCTCACTTTGATCAAGAGGCTCTTTAGTTCTTCTTTGCTTTCCCCCATAAGAGTGGTGTCATCTGCATATCTGAGGTTTTTGATATTTCTCCTGCAGTCTTGATTTCAGCTTGTGTTTCATCCAGTCTGGCATTTCACATGATGTATTCTCCATATAATTAAATAAGCACAGTGACAATATATAGCCTTGAGGTACTCCTTTCCCAATTTGGAACCAGTCCATTTTTCCATGTCCAGTTCCAACTGTTGCTTCTCAACCTGCATAAAGATTACTCAAGAGGCAGATCAGGTGGTCTGGTATTCCCATCTCTTTAAAAATTTCCATAGTTTATTGTGATTCACACAGTCAAAGGCTTTAGCATAGTCAATGAAGTAGAAGTAGATGCTTTTCTGAAATTCTCTTGCTTTTCGCTTTTCTCTCTCTCTCTCTTTCTCTCTCTCTCTTTTTTTTTTTACTAACATCCAGCAGATGTTAGTAATTTGATCTCTGGTTCCTCTGTCTTTTCTAAATCCAGCTTGAACATCTGGAATTCTCGGTTCATGTACTGTTGAAGCCTAGCTTGGAGAATTTTGAGCATTGCTTTGCTAGCATTTGAGATGAGAACAGTTGTGCAACTAGTTTGAACATTCTTTGGCATTGCCTCTCTTTGGGATTGGAATGAATACTGACCTTTTCCAAACTACTGAGTTTTCCAAATTTGCTGGCATATTGAGTGCAGCACTTTAACAATATCATCTTTTAGGATATGGAATAGCTCAACTAGACTTCCATCACCTCCACTAGGTTTGTTTGTAGTGATGATGCTTCCTAAGGCCCACTGACTTGGCACTCAAGAATGTCTGACTCTAGGTGAATGATCACACTATGATGGTTATCTGGGTCATTAAGATCTTTTTTGCATAGTTTTTCTGTGTTTTCTGTCACCTCTTCTTAATGTCTTCTGTTTCAATTAGGCCCATATTGTTTCTGTCCTTTATTGTGCCCACCTTTGCATAAAATGTTCCCTTGGTATCTAATTTTCTCAAAGACATCTCTAGTCTTTCCCATTCTCTTGTTCTCCTATATTTCTTTGCATTGATCACCGAAGAAGGTTTTCTTATCTCTCTCTGCTTTTCTTTGGAATTCTGCATTCAGATGGATATATCTTTGTTTTTCTCCTATGCCTTCACTTCTCTTCTTTTCTCAGCTATTTGTAATGCCTCCTCAGACAACCATTTGGCCTTTTTGCATTTCTTTCTCTTGGGGATGGTTTTGATCACTGCCTCCTGTACAGCATTACAAAACTCTGTCCATAGTTCTTCAGACACTCAGCTATCAGCACTAATCCCTTGAATGTATTTGTACTTCCACTGTATAATTGTGATGGATTTGATTTAGGTCATATCTGAATGGTCTAGTGGTTTTCCCTACTTTCTTCAATTTATGTCTGAATTTTGCAATAAATAGTTCATCACCTGAGCCACAGTCAGCTCCCTGTCTTGTTTTTGCTGACTGTATAGAGCTTCTTCATCTTTGGTTGCAAAGAATATAATCAGTCTGATTTCAGTATTGACCATCTGGTGATGTCCTTGTGCAGAATCTTCTGTTGTGTCATTGGAAGAGTATGTTTGTTATGACCAATGTGTTCTCTTGGCAAAACTCTGTTAGCCTTCACACTGCTTCATTCTATACTCCAAGGCTAAACTTGTCTGTTACTCCGGGTATCTCTTGGCTTCCTGTTTTTGCATTCCAGTTCCCTATAACGAAGAAGACATCTTTTTTTTTTTTTTTTCAGTTCTAGAAGGTCTTGTAAGTTTTCCTAGAATTTTTTCATACATGAGGCTCCAGGAGACTGTAGTGGTCATCCAGGACTGTCCTCACTCCAGAGATTAAGGACCTGTCAGTAAAAATCTGTCCCTCCCCATTTTTCCTTAGAGAGAACATGATTGTAACCACTACCCTCAGTGTTATCAGAAAGCTTTCAGAATATTTTCACTTTCTCTTAGCTTGTTCTATGTCCCAGGATACAATAGTAATTAATTTCTCTGTTGTGTAAAATAACTCTTTCTTTTGTTTTATATATTTTCTTTTTTCACATTTCAAAGATTTCCATCTCACGCCAAGTGCATCATTTTTGCAGGTTAAAAAATTATCTAATTAAACTACCCACTTCATACTCAGGTTCCGATTGTTGGGTTTCATTTCTGTTGTGTCCTTATGACTTTGTGCAATATCCAGGCAATTATTTAATTTTTTAATTTTATTTTAAGAAACCAGCTTTTGATTTTTTTCCCCTGAGATGGCACAGTGAACTGAAGTCTCTAGAAAAGGGTATATAATAATTGCCTAGTCCTTTATCTAGACTGGTGCTGGCTTTGAGTTTACCATTTTGCCATTCCATGAGTAAAGTCTGGATTAACCTTCCATAAGCCACTTTCTTTCTGGATTTTCTCACATGGAAACTCATTTGCCATTATTATGCCCTCTCATACCAAAAGACATTTCCGCTGTTTATCTCCCTTAGCTTAGAATTTCACTCCAATAAAGAGTTTACACTTTATATTTATAGACTTGGAGATTTGACTATGGACTGCTTTCTCGTAATTATCTATAAAGTATAAAAGGAGATTGCAGAGATGAGTTAGTTATCCTTATCCTGTAATTCCTGTTCAAGTCCATTGCAAAATCTGCACTGATTGCTTGGTGACTCAGTGGATTTTAATAGTGTTTGATATAGAAAAATATCTGAAAATATAAATAGCTTTTAAAGCTACTTTTTCTCATTATTCCACTCAAGTTCTAATTCTCTTGAAGAAGCCATGTTAGCTTTTGTATAAACACATATCTGTATGTTTTCAATGTTGCAATCCTTTATTTTAAATTCTAACACTTACATGAAATGCAAGAAAGAGTTAGTAATTGGCCATTGTCATTATTCCCCCTGAAACTCTGTTATAAATTATTATCACGTTGGAAAATTGCCAGCTGTCTTGTATGGTGGTGGTGGTGGTTTAGTCACTAAGTCATGTCTGACTCTTGCAACCCCACAGACTGTAGCCTGCCAGGCTCCTCTGTCCATGAGATTCTCCAGGCAAGAATACTGGAGTGGGTTGCCATTTCCTTTTCCAGGCTGTCTTGTATAAAGCTTGAACATTCTGGGAAATATTCCACAATTGCACACCTTGAATTTTTTTCTACTTTATATGTCAGTGATAAACTGACATATATTTATCTTTAGGTTTTCTTAGTGATGTGGTATAGAATAACCTATAGTTTTACTTTTATACAATATAGAAAGTCCAAAATACCAATTTCTAAAATAATTTGAGAGTGAGAAGCTCACTAGATATTTGCCCAGTAAAGACTCTAACAGTTTATTATTCTTCGCTGTTTTTTCAATCCCAAATCTGCTTTTATACCATGATCCTCCAGCTGTTGGATTTCTTAATGAAATGTCTCTTTATTACATGATTATCAGTTTAGAAACTTCTATAACAAGATCTTTAACATATATTTTGTCTCATCTTGTTTGTAATTGTGACCATTCAGTTAATCTGGAAGTAAAATTATCCTATGAAATTACTGTGATAGAAGAAACAATGGTTTAGACATCAGGGTCAGGGCCAGGGTTGCAGGCATCCAGCTCCACTTTCCTACCCTATCCATGTTGGCTCTCATTAGTCCACAGCTTCTCAGACAGTAGCTCTTATGTCTGAATCACCCAGGGGCCATATTCTTCCCATGTAGGGAAAACTCACCACTTTCTAGAGAAGTTTTAAACACAGAAAAGGAGAAAATCCAGGAAGAGTTAAAACAGTGGTTTTCAAAGTCTGGTCCACAGGTCAGTAGCAGTAGCAGCAACATCCAGGAACTAGTTGAAAAATAAAATTTTGATTCCCCTTCCTCAGATCTACTGAGTCAGAAACTCTACAAATGGGAATCCAGGAATCTGTGTTTTAGTCTTCAAGTGGTTCTAATGCTCACTGGGGTTTAAAAACCTCTGCATTAGAGACATGGGTCTGTTTATCAAAAGGCAGCTAATGTAATGGAGCACTGCTTCTCAACCATGAAGTGGATGGGAATTAATCATAGGTCGCTGGTGAGACTAAAGAATCTACATTTCTAAGAAGCTCCCAGGTAATGTTGCTGCTGCTATTCCATAGACTACATTTGATTGCAAGACACACTGATAAAATCTCGGGAGAGATCTTAGGAGATGCCAAGAAAAACAGGCTAAATGGAGTGACCTTGATGAGTTTGGCCCAACACTGAGGGAGACTGACTAGACTTGGCGTTATTAGAGATCTTGATAGCTTCCACAAAGAATGGCCTTATCCTGAATCCAGGATTCCAAGAAAGGTGATCTGGCATGAAAGGTCAGTGAATAAGGAGGAAAGAGAAGAATGTGTAGTTTTAGACTTATGCCAGATTAGGCTGTATAGTTTGACACTGCACTAAGTGCGTGCTTAGTTGCTCAGTTGTGTCAGACTCTTTGCAATCCCATGGACTGCAGCCTTCCAGGGTCCTCTGTCCATGGGATTTTCCAGGCAAGAATGCTGGAGTGGGTTGCTATATCCTCATCCAGGGAGTCTTCCACACCTAGGGATAGAACCCACATTTCCTGAATGGCTGGTGGATTCTTTACCACTAAGCCAGCTGAACAGTCCAATCTCTTCTAGTAAGTTTTGGAATAAAGAGATATACATTTGAACTTTCCAGAAGTCTTACTAGTGGAAAAAGTGGAGAAAAGTATACTTATAAAAGACAGGAAGCAGGGGCAAGTCATGTTGGTAGAACAAGCTCAGAAAGCCCATAGTTTGGGAACTGCTGTGTGACCTTGGGCAAGTTACTGAATGTCCTTAGTTTTCTTATATCTGAAATGTGATCAAAAATAGAATCTATATTACAAAATTTTTGTGAAGTTTAATGAGTGAAGATATTTAAAGCACACAAAAGAGTACTGCCACAAAATAAAACTCAGTAAACTGTTTCTTCTTTATTTTCTATATCTTTGTCTTCACTTCAAACTTTTCATCATTGTTACTACACTTGCCACATTCAGGATAATAAAAAGTTAGGCAGTGGAGAAAAGAATTATGGTGATTGAGAAATGGCTCTTTGAGAAAGGGGAACATTAACCAAAATAAGGAATCCTTTTGTCAAATATTTTTATAAAAAGAAATGGAAAGTCTCTTTATGACCAGTCCCAAAGGATATATACTGAATGCAAAATTATCATTATTAGATTTACCTTCAGAGAAAAAAAGATAGTAATGTTTTAATGATATTTGAGAGAAATAGCAAGTTGGCATTAGTTCACTTTCTTTTGGTTTTTCTGAGGTCAGTTAGAGTTCAGAGTTCCTGTCCAATTCATCTTTGACATGGTGAGCTACTGCAGAAAATGGAGAGTTTCCTAGGGGAGCATGTTGTTGGATTTTCTTTCTTCTTGTCATTCTTTCAAGCAAAGACATCATTATGTCAGCCTTCTGTAGGAAAGAACTGGTAAAATAATTTCTGCAATAATCATTGAAAATATGAGAATAGTTGCTAAGTTGTGTCTGACTCTTTGTGGCCCCATGAACTTCAACACGCCAGGTTTCCCTTTCCTTAAGTATCTCCCTGAGTTTGCCCAAACTCATGTCCATTGAGTTGGTGATGCCATCCAACCATCTTATCCTCTGTTGCCCCCTTCTCCTCCTGCCTTCAATCTTTCCCATTATCAGGGTCTTTTCTAGTGAGTCAGTTTTTTGAATCATGTGGCCAAAGTATTGGAGCTTCAGCTTCAGCATCAGTCCTTCCAATGAATATTCAGGGTTGATTTCCTTTAGGATGGACTGGTTTGACCTCCTTGCTGTCTCAAGAGTCTTCTCCAGCACCTCAGTTCAAACACATCAATTCTTGGATCCTCCACCTTCATTACGGTCCAACTCTCACATCTGTACATGACTCTGGAAAAACCATAGCTTTGACTAGACAGACCTTTGCTGGCAAAGTGATATTTTTGCTTTTTAAAATGCTGTCTAGATTTGTCATAGCTTTGCTTCCAAAGAGTTCTGAGGTAAGAGGCAGAGAAGGAGAGTTTTACCTGAAATTTTCTACTGATCTTTTAACATGTCCTCATGGTTATATATTTAGTATTGGATTGATTTCATTTCTGAAAACATAGATTTAATACAACAAAATAAAATAGGACTTTGTTTTTTGTTTATTGATCTCAACTTATTTCTTCTGTTCAGAAACACTTATGGTCTAAAAATGATAAACTAATTTAAAATACCTCAACGCACATACACACGGCTCTAGTGTCTCTGTCTCGCTCTCTGTGTCACACACACAAACACACACACATGTATAATATATTACTGAGACTCTTAGCATTAATTTTTATTTGCATAAAATCTCATGTCTTCAACACACTACACATTCAAAGCCTCAATAAAAGAATAAAAATTCCTTGAAAAAATGAATTAGTTGGATTTTTTTTTAGGCTTTACTAAGTTTTTCCCAAAATAGATCTTTAAAATCAATGTTTATTGATGTTCTTATGTTTTTAAGAAAAGTACCGGTTTGATGCATTATCAGGCAGAATTTCCTCACAGCCCTCAAAGAAAGCAGTGTGAGACAACAATATACATAAATCTCTTACCAAAGCAGAACTTTTGTCTTACCCCAGTGGTTCAAACAACTAGCTATATTTAACTTGTATGGTTCATGTAGCAATACAACTAACAGATGGCCCTCTCAAAAGTTACATCCTGCATTATATAAATATTCCTCTTTAGTACATTGTAGCCTGCTGATCACAATGTATTATATCCTTTTAGCCACAAAGTAAGTACTCTCCTTACTGAGTCCTAGACATTGTCACTGACTTTCCTCAAATCCCAGTAATATAGTCTGTGCCTATAAATTAACAATATTTAATTGATATCCTGAAAGCATTTTATGATCAATTAGTATATAACATTTCTTTTTCTTGGGGATGGTCTTAATCCCTGTCTCCAGTACAATGTCATGAACCTCCGTCCATAGTTCATCAGGCACTCTATCAGATCTAGTCCCTTAAGTCTGTTTCTCACTTTCACTGTATAATCATAAGGGATTTGATTTAGGTCATACCTGAATTGTCTAGTGGTTTTCCCTACTTTCTTCAATTTGAGTCTGAATTTGGCAATAAGGAGTTCATGATCTGAGCCACAGTCAGCTCCCAGTCTTGTTTTTGCTGACTGTATAGAGCTTCTCCATCTTTGGCTGCAAAGAATATAATCAATCTGATTTTGGTGTTGACCATCTGGTGATGTCCATGTGCAGAGTCGTCTCTTGTGCTGTTGGAAGAGGGTGTTTGCTACAACCAGTGCATTCTCCTGGCAAAACTCTATTATCCTTTGCTCTGCTTCATTCTGTACTCCAAGGCAAAATTTGCCTGTTATTCCAGGTGTTTCCTGACCTCCTACTTTTGCATTCCAGTCCCCTATAATGAAACGAACATCTTTTTTGGCTGTTAGTTCTAAAAGATCTTGTAGGTCTTCATAGAACCATTCAACTTGAGCTTCTTCAGCATTATTGTTTGGGGCATAGGCTTGAATTACTGTGATATTGAATAGTTTGCCTTAGAAATGAACAGAGATCATTCTGTCATTTTTGAGATTGCATCTAAGTTTTTGAGATTTTGAGATTATAAATAGCTGTGAAAAGAAAAAAAGCGAAAAGCAAAGGAGAAAAGGAAAGATATTCCCATTTGAATGCAGAGTGCCAAAGAATAGGAGAGATAAGAAAGCCTTCCTCAGTGATCAATGCAAAGAAATAGTCAAAAGCAACAGAATGGGAAAGACTAGAAGTCTCTTCAAGAAAATTAGAGATACCAAGGGACCATTTCATGTAGAGATGAGCTCAATAAAGGACAGAAATGGTAGGGACCTAAAGAAGCAGAAGATATGAAGAAGAGGTGGCAAGAATATACAGAAGAACTACAACAAAGATCTTCATGACCCAGATAATCACATGGTGTGATCACTCACCTAGAGCCAGACATCCTGGAATGTGAAGTCAAGTGGGCCTTAGAAAGCATCATTATGAGCAAACTGGTGGAGCTGATGGAATTCCAGTTGAGCTATTTCAAATCCTGAAAGATGATGTTGTGAAAATGCTGCACTCAATGTGCCAGCAAATTTGGAAAACTCAGCAATGGTCACAGAACTGGAAAAGGTCAATTTTCATTCCAATCCCAAAGAAAGGCAATGCCAAAGAATGCTCAAACTACCGCACAATTGCACTCATCTCACACTCTAGTAAAGTGATGCTCAAAATTCTCCAAGCCAGGCTTTAGCAATACTTGAACCATGAACTTCCAGATGTTCAAGCTGGTTTTAGAAAAGGCAGAGGAACCAGAGATCAAATTGCCAACATCCGATGGATCATTAAGAAAGCAAGAGAGTTCCAGAAAAACATCTACTTCTGCTTTATTGACTATGCCAAAGCCTTTGACTGTGTGGATCACAATAAACTGTGGAAAATTCTGAAAGAGATGGGAATACCAGACCGCCTGACCTGCCTCTTGAGAAACCTGTATGCAGGTCAAGAAGCAACAGTTAGAACTGGACATGGAACAAAAGACTGGTTCCAAATAGGAAAAAGAGTACGTAAAGGCTGTATATTGTCATCCTGCTTATTTAACTTGTATGCAGAGTACATCATGAGAAACATTGGGCTGGAAGAAGCACAAGCTGGAATCAAGATTTCCAGGAGAAATATCAATAACCTCAGATATGCAGACAACACCACCCTTATGGAAGAACGTGAAGAGGAACTAAAAAGTCTGTTGATGAAAGTGAAAGAGGAGAGTGAAAGAGTTGGCTTAAGGCTCAACATTCAGAAAATTAAGATCATGGCATCTGGTCCCATCATTTCATGACAAATAGAGGTGGAAACAGTGTCAGATGTTATTTTTTGGGACTCCAAAATCACTGCAGATGGTGATTGCAGCCATGAAATTAAAAGACACTTACTCCTTGGAAGGAAAGTTATGACCAACCTAGATAGCATATTAAAAAGCAGAGACATTACTTTGCCAACAAAGGTCTGTCTAGTCAAGGCTATGGTTTTTCCAGTAGTCATGCATGGATGTGAAAGTTGGACTGTAAAGAAAGCTGAGCGCCGAAGAATTGATGTTTTTGAACTATGGTGTTAGAGAAGACTCTTGAGAGTCCCTTGGACTGCAAGGAGATCCAACCAGTCCATCCTAAAGGAGATCAGTCCTGGGTGTTCATTGGAAAGATATAGTAAAGCTGAAACTCCAATATTTTGGCCACCTCATGCAAAGAGTTGACTCATTGGAAAAGACCCTGATTCTGGGAAGGATTGGGGGCAGGAGGAGAAAGGGAATACAGAGGTTGAGATGGCTGGATGGCATCACCGACTCAATGGACATGGGTTTGGGTGGACTCTGGGAGTTGGTGATGGACAGGGAAGCCTGACGTGCTGCAGTTCATCGGGTCACAAGAGTCAGACACAACTGAGCAACTGAATTGAGTGTCTAACATAGCCAACAATGGCAAATGCCTTGGATCATCTAAATGAATTATTTTGTACTTCAAAAGTTATATAAAGGCAAGTGATGAAAGACTGCTCTGTTAGATCCACATTTATCCAGCTGATGAGCAAAGTTCCCACAAATTTGGCAGAGAATTTTTGTGACACTCATAGCAACCTGGCTATGTGAAGCAGGCTGGATTCTACCTTGTCAATCATGTTGCAGCGTAAGAAGAAGAGCAGTCACAAAGCTCAAAATAAAAAAACTGTTGTTGTGTTAGTTGCTCAATAGTGTTCGACTCCTTGTGACCCCATGGACTATAGTCCACCAGGCTCCTCTGTCCATGGGAAAGAATACCGGAGTGGGTTGCCATTTCACTCTCCATTTAATAATGGAAAATAATTTAATAACAATAAAAATACTAATGGTGATAACAAAAATAAATATCCCAAGAATGAAACCCTTCAATACCCTTAACCTCAGTTTATAGGATCAGTTATTAGTTTCTCTACCAATTTACGACTTCAGTTATGCCCATTATCAATTATCCAAAATAATCATTCCTGATGAGAGTGAAAGTATTCTGGAGATTCTCCAAGTGCACAATGACAGTGTAACCCAATGACAACAAAACAAAACAAAAAACAAAGGAAAACCAAAGACAAAGATACACACGCTCACCAAAAACCCTTCCTATACTGTTGACCTTTGTGCAAGTCACTTAAAAAAAACTTTTTTTTCAGTTTACTCTTGGAAATAAATAGACAAACTTCCTTCCTTTCTGAGATAAAGTACCAAGTGAACATTCTTTCTTCCTTTGGTAATTAATAAATAAGGTTTGAACTTGCAGAATATAGGGGAAAAAACAAGTATGCCGTATTCCTAGAACTGATCTTTGATTTATAAATTGTTTTGTTCAGGCCTGATATAGATGACTTTCAATTTACAAATAAATAAGGTACTAATTAGAGTAATAACAACATTATAGAATATGAAGAACTCAACCAATTTTATACACTTAAGGTGGGGTCAAATGACCCATGTTTATGGGAACTCACTGAAAATATAATTAAAGTGTATGGTTATTAAATCCCCAGATTCAGGTTGGTTCCAAGTCTTCAACCCTAATACCTACTAATAGGCTGAGGCTCAGCTTTAGTTACCAGGCTCTACTCAATGGTGATGACTACTATTCCTCCCCGTGATAACCTCCTTATGTCCCACTCTAGTTCAGAAAATGGGGCTTTTGATTGGTTCCTGAGTCTCATAATTGCATGACACCTCACCTACCAGATGCCACCAGGGGTTGTAAAATGTCTTTAGACTGTCACTGGCCTCAATGATGGATTCATATTTTTCATTTCCATCAGCCTCAGAAATGCACTAAAGTTTTTTTCAACATATTTTGCCCATGATTTTGGGGTGTTTTGTGAGTAGATAAAGCTGTGGCAGGCAAACATGTTAGCTTGTAAGGAGACTGGAAGATCTGAGAGCCTTCATAGCTCTTAAAAGTACTTAAATACACTTTATACGATTATTTGTTTTAACCTTTTATTTATTTATTTGATTACCTGACCAGCTACTACTGCTCCTACTCTTATCATATAAGTGTACATTCACTGTACTCACTGTAGTAGTTTGAGGCCTTGCCCCCCCCCCCACCGCCCCCGCCCCCTTTTTTAAATCCTTTCTCTATTTGGATTGAGAAGGCATTCAGAGTAATTTAAGTGTTTCAATAAAGTTCCTCTCTACTGATCCCCAATTTGATGATCTACCTTTAGGCTAGAAGATATCTCACTTAGTTGTTTACTGGTTCCTTTGTGACAGTTTCTACTCAGTTTTCCATTCCAAAACCCCCAACATCAAATGCTTCTCCCAAATGAATTATAAATGCAAACGCTGAGTGCCCACAACTCATAGTAATTTCTCTTCTTTGGTATTAACTGTGGGTTTTTGTAGATGCTGCTGATGAAGTTCCCCTCTATTTGTAGTTTTCTGAGAATTTTGATCTTGAAGAGACATTCAGTTCAGTCACTCAGTTGTGTCCAACTCTTTGCGACCCCATGGACTGCAGTACACCAGGTTTCCCTGTCCATCCCCATCCCCAGCTCCCGAAGTTTGCTCAGACTTATATCCACTGAGTCAGTGATGCCATTCAACTATTTTATTCTCTGTCATCCCCTCCTCCTGCTTTCAATCTTTCCCAGCATCAGGATCTTTTCCAGTGAGTCAGTTCTTTGCATCAGGTGGCCAAAGTAATGGAGTTGCAGCTTCAACATCAGTCCTTCAAATGAATATTCAGGACTGATTTCCTTTAGGGTGGACTGGTTTGATCTCCCTGCTGTCCAAGGGACTCTCAAGAGTCCGCTAACACCACAGTTCAAAAACACCAATTCTTCGGCACTCAGCTTTCTTTATGGTTCCATCTCTCACATCCACATGTGACTATTGGAAAAACCATAACTTTGACCAGAGGGACCTTTGTTGGCAAAGTCATCTCTCTGCTTTTAAATATGTTGTCTAGGTTTGTCATAGCTTTTCTTCCAAGGAGCAAGCGTCTTTTAATTTCATGGCTGCAGTCACCCTCTGCAGTGATTTTGGAGCCCAAGAAAATAAAATCTGTCACTGTTGCCATTTTTTCTGCATTTATTTGCCATGAAGCGGTGGATGCCATGATCTTAGTTTTTTGAATGTTGAGATGAATAGATGTTAGATTTTACCAAATGCTTTTCTTCATCTGTTGGTATGATTGTTTTTTTTTATTAGCCTATAGATGGATGGATTACATTAATTGATTATTGAATATTGAACCAGCTTTGGTTATTTGGAATAAATCCCATTTGGTTATGATGTATAGTTTTTATATAAGTAAGTTTCAAGTTGCTGATGTTTTGATGATAGTTTTTGCATCTGTGTTCATGAACGATATTGTATTGGTTGTATTCTTTTCCTTGTTATTAAGGAACTAAGACAATCCTGGCCTCATGGCGTCAGTTAGGAAGTATTTTCTCTGCTTTTGTCCCCTGAAAGAGATTATAGAAAGTTGGCATAATTTCACCTTTAAATGTTTGGATAATTCACCAATGAACCCATCTACACCTGGTGCTTTTTGTTTTGGAAAGTTATTAATTGTTGATGCCATTTCTATAATAGACATAGGACATTCAAATTGTCTATTTTTTCTTGTTTGAGTTCTTTCTCGTATGAAAGATTTAAACTGTATCTTTCAAGGATTGTTTTATTTCTTCTAGGTTATCGAATTTGAGAGCATAGAGTGGTTCATAATAACCTTTTATTATCCCTTTCTATCTACTAAGCTTGTAGTGATTTCCCTGCTTTTATATCTGATACTAAAGGTGCAGAAGTTTCCTCAGCTAAAGATCTAAGTTGCCCAGCTACATTTCTGATGCTAGTAATTTGTGTCTTCCTTCTTGTTTTCTTAATTAACTTGGCTAAAGTCTTACCAATTTTATTGATATTTTAAAAAATTAGTTTTTGGTTCTGTTGATTGTATCTATTGATTTCCTATTTTAAATTTGATTGATTTCTGCTCCAATTTTTTATTATATCTTTACTTCTGCTTGCTTTGGATTTAATTTGCTCTTTTTCCAGCATCCTAATGTGAAAGTTTAGGTTATTAATTTTTGATTCCTACTTTTTTGATATGTATATTCAATGCTCTAAAATATCTTGTAGGCACTGTTTAACTTTATCCCACAAATTTTAAGTTTTGTTCTCATTTTCATTTAGTGAAAAATATTTTTAAATCTTTTGAAATGTATTGTTTAACCCATGTGTTATTTAGACATGTGTTCCTTAATCTCTATGTATTTTGAGATTTTCAAGCTACTTTAATATTACTGAGTTCTGGTTTAATTCCCTTGGGTCTGAGAGCAGACATTTTATGACTTCTGTTCATTTAAATATGTTGTTGGGTGAAGTAGTCTATAGATGCCAATCATATCTAGTTAATTGGGAGTGCTATTGAGTTTAATCATGTACTTAGTGATTTTCTGCCTACTGGATCCATCTATTTCTAATAGAGTTGACATCTCCAACTATAATAATGGCTCCTTGCAGTTCTATCAGTTTTTACTTCAAGTATCTTGACATTCTGTTTAAGGTATACACACTGAATATTATTTTCTTCTTGGAGTATTGGCCCCTTTATAATTATGTAACACCCTCTCTATTCTTGAACATTTTTCTTGCTCTGAAGTCTGTTTTGCCTGAAATTAATATAGCTATTTTCAGTTTCTTTTGTTTAGTGATAGCAGGTCATATCTTTGTTCTTCTCTTTCTTTTAATCTATATGTATCTTTACATTTAATGCTGACTTCTCATTGGGAGAATAAGTTAGCAAGTATTTTCTAATACTTCTAACACTGTAAAAAGTATTGATATAAAATTGGAATGATTTCTTCCTTTTAATGTTGATAGGATTCACGAGAATTCTACCATATTGGGCCTCATGCTTTATATTTTAGAAGGTAACTAATTATTGATTTAATTTCTTTAATTGACATAGGTCAGTTAGAATCATTTATTTCTTATTGTGTGAGTTACGGCAGACTGTATCTTTCAAGGATTGGTCCATTTCTTCTAGTTTATGAAATTTGTGGGCATAAATACCTTTATTTTAAAGTGGATTCTGTGAACAACCTATATTTGGGTCTTGGTTTTTGATCCATACTAGGATCTTTGTCTTTTATTTTGTTTATTTGACTATTTACCTTTAAAGTGATTATTGATATATTTGAATTAGTATCTATTAATACTTTATTATAGTTTTCTATTTGTAGCCCTTGTTCTTTTGTTCCTATTTTTGTCTTCCATTGCTGCCATCATTTTTGTGTCTTTTCTGGTTTTAATCGAAGATTTTATAATTCCAGTTTCTGTCCTTTTCTAGTGTATCAGTTATGTTTTCTTTTTTTTCCATTTTATTGCTCCAGAGTTTGCAGCAAACATTTACAACTAATCCAAGTGTACTTTCAAATAACGCTGTACCTCTTCATAGCTAGTGCAAATACCCTATAATAACAACATATTCCTAAATCCTTCCTTCCATTCCTTGTATCACTGTTGTCATTCATTTCACTTATTTATAATTACACACACATATATACATTCACACACAAAGATCTTTGCATTATCAGATACACTGTTGCAATTGTTTTGAGCAAACTTGTTTGTGATTAAGAATAAGAAAATTAAAGTTGTTATTTTACCTTCACTTATTCTCTGAAGAAGGCAGATCTATGATTCTTTATAGAGATCTGAGTTTCTTGCTTGTATTGTTGTCTTTCTCTCTGAAAAAACTCTTTTTAAAAATTTTTAAAGGGCAGGCATACTGGCATCAAATTCTCACTTTTTGTTTGTGGGAGAAAGTCTTCATTTCTCCTTCACTTCTGTTCACAAGGTATAGAATTCTAGGTTAGTGGGTTTTTTCTTTTCCCTCTCATTACATTAAATATTTAATACATTTTTCTTTTACTTGCACAATTTCTGAGAAGTCAAGAATAATCCTTAACTTTACTCTTCTATAAATAAGACTTTTTTCCTCTCTAGTTCTTTCAAAATTACTTTTTTATCTTGATTTTCCAAAACTTTACTATGATATATTCAGATGTAGTTTTGTTTTATTTTGTGTTTTTGGCAGTTGTCCTGTTTGGTGTTTTTTGAGATTCCTGAATTTGTAGTTTGCTGTTTGAACTAATTTGGAGGAAATTCTTCATCTTGTTGCTTCAAATATTGCTTTCCTTCCTTGCTTCCTCTCTCTCTTCCCTCCCTCCCTTTCTGGTATTCCCATTACACATATTTTACAGTTGTTCCTCAGTCCTTGAATATTCTGTTCCATTTTAAAAGTCGTTTTTTCTCTTTGCTTTTCAGTCTTGGGAGTTTCTATTGACATTCGAGCTTAGAGATTCTTTCCTCAGTTATGTCAGATCTACCAATGAACCCTTCAAAGTTACTCTTCATTCCTTCTATGGTGTTTTTCTAGAATTTCTTTTTGGTTCTTAGAATTTCTCTCTTGGTTACAGTATTCTTTTGTTCTTGCTTGTTATCTACTTTTTGTGTTAGAGTTGTTAGCATGCTAATCAGTTATTTTAAATTCCTAGTGTGATAATTCAACATTCTTGCCATATATGACTCTGTTGGTTTTCTTTTTTTGACATTTTGTTATGCCGTATAAAGATTTACTGATAGCTGGGGATCTTCCCAGGTGGCTCAGTGGTAAAGAATCCGAATGCAGGAGATTCAAGAGCTGTGGATTTGATTCCTGGGTGGGAAAGATCCCCTGGAGGAGGAAATGGCAACCCACTGCAGTGTTCTTGCCTGGGAAACCCCATGGACAAAGAGGATCCTGGTGGGTACAATCCATGGGGTCGCAAAGAGTCAGACACAACCGAGCAACTGAGGATGGCTCATCATGGACATGACTGGGTAAAAGGAACTGTGATACATACACCTTTAGAGATCTGATACTAAGGTGTTAGAGGAGGGGAATTTCTGTAGTCCTATTATTATATCTCAGCCCCTGGACTGTGAACTTCACAATTACTTCTAGTTCTGTCCCAGCTTACCCATAGATAGTGGGACAGAGGCCTAGAGTTGAGTACTTGGTTCCCCTTATGGAAGGACAGAGGGAACTGTAGTTGAGGTTTCTTTCCCCTCACATAGATCCAGTGAGATTTGGGTATCCCTTCCCCAGGCAGGTTAGGATCTAATATAACCCAGCAGATTACACTGCAGCAGAATAAATGTGTCTGAGGGCAGACTTTATCAGAAAGAACAGAATGCTCTGGCTTGTGTCAAAATGGTACTCTCCCATTCCCACTAGAGGAATCAACAGGGAATTTTCACTATGAGGACCTGGTAAGGTTTGTGGAGATAAAGTGCACAGAAGTGGGGTGGGGCCGGCTACTGTGACTGGGTTCTCCTGGAGAGGAAAGCAATTTTTTTCGAAAGATTTTTTTAGAGCACTTTTAGATTTATAGTGGAATTGAGAGGAAGTTATATGTTGCCTGTCCCCACACATGCTTGGCTTCACCTATAAGGAATATTACCCAGCGACATGATACGTTTGTTGCAACTGATGCATCTACACTGACCTATCACTATCACCCAAAGTCTGTAGTTTACACTAGTGTTCACTCTTGGTTCACTATGCATTTTTTAACCCTTAGACTTGTCTACAGTGAGCCTCCAGCAATTCATCAATTATAGTTCAGGTTTTCCTACCTGACATAGGTTCCCCTTGGAGGGTTCTACTGATGGGTTTCCAAACTATTGTAATTCTTGTACCTACCTGTCTGTCTCTTCAATTTGGGCTTTGCTCTGTGTCTTCACTTCTCTAATGAGTGTAAGAAGAGCTTCTGGTTTTTCAGTTTGATTATTGTTTTTAACTTGTTGTTAGGGCAGAGAGGTGACTTCTAATTCCCTAAATTGCTGGACTGGAAACCAGAAACCACCAAAACTTTTTATTGTTTGCCTTTTAACATTTTAGCCATCCTAGTAGGTATGGGTGTATGGCTGTAATTTTGATTTGCATTCTCTTAGTCACTAATGATATTCAACATGGTACATATAATTTTAAGGAGCACTTACAAGATTTTTTATTGAGCTGAATTTCATTGTTTTATGATAAGCAGATGGGGGTCTTTCAATGACTGGATTATCTCCTGTTTAATTTTGCCAGCCAGCTTCCATTTGGATACTTTTGAGAGATACTTTTCTTACTGGTTTTGATTAGACTTCTAGATTGAACTCTTCTTCATGAAATATGTGGTGTAAGGAATGAACAATAGATGCTTAAGCTTATATCTCATTTTCACTAATATGCATTTTAGCCAGGCAAATGTTAATAGCAAGTGATCAGTAAAAAATCTGGATCTAATAGGGAAGGTTGAGATTTTAAGAGTATCTATTGTGTTCTGTTTGGGGCTGCTGTTTCTCGGGGAAGCCGCCCCTCCATCAGTTCATGTCATCTTGATGATGCTTACAATCATGCCTGCTCCTCATCCACCTACAGCCTCCATTCCCCAGACTACAGGGATGAACACAGAGCACGTAACTCTGACATGGCCAGTTGTACTATATAATGCATTTTTTTTTAAAATCATATTGTCCTGACACATCTCTCCTCCATTTCAGTGTATACAGCTTCTTCAAGGTCTTCAAGATCTTTGAGGTAAAAAGTTGGCTCTGTAAGCAAGTGATAAATGCAAAATATCAAATTTGGCATGATTTTAGGAATATCATAAACATGTCTCAGTGAATATGCATGATCATCTCCCATTCAGTCATGCCTTTATTTCTTTCCAGGTGAGTTGTACCTTTTGGTGAAGATGTTGGCTGGAAGGAAACTGCTAAAATATTATTTCAGATGTGTGACTAATTTGAACTCATCCACTTGTCTTAGAGGCAATTCAGATTTCATGGCCTTGTTCAGAAAATATTGGACATATGTGTCACTTCTTCATTTCTGTGTCAGGGTGACAAAAGGTAATATGACTTTAAGACTTACTTTAATATGTATATGTGTAAACTACTGAAAAAAAACATATCGTGTCAAATACCTACAAAGTATGTTAGCTGCTCAGTCGTGTCTGACTGTTTGCCACCCAATGGACTGTAGCCCACCAGGCTCCTCTGTCCATGGAACTTTTCAGGCAAGAATACTGGAGTAGGTTTCCATTTCTTCCTCCAGGGGATCTTCCCAACCCCAGGGATTGAACCCTGGTTTCCTGCCTATAAGAAAAGTGGTAATTTCAAAAGTATCAGGAGCTACTCAGATAAGAGGTCTTTGAGAGAAGGGATATGTGTTTGTTTTTGTTTCCTTGCCAGCAGATTAAGGAGCTAATCGCACGGGGATGATCTCCCTTGAAGTCAGATCGCTAGTGAGCTGGCTAACAGAGGGAATGGCCGTGTGTGGAGCACCAGTGGCGTGTTGAGGACTTAGTGCCTCCAAGCACATGATTTCATTTTGTCTTACAAAGAGCCCACTGAAGGAAGGATGGTGATACCATCCTTGTAGATTAGCAAACTGAGGCTCAGCAATCTTAAATAAATTGATTAATTTTTTCCTCTCTACCTGTCTCACCCAGATGCTAATCTGTGACCAGGTACAGTGCTGGCTGTACAATAATCATCCTGGTGAATTGTTTAAAATGTAAATTCTGGAACTGTCAACTCCTGAAGATCCTCACTTGATAGGTTTAGCTTAGATTCAGGTATTCTTCTTTTATGCCAAATTGATGCCGTTCAAATAGCCAAGTTCAGAACATCTCTGCTATACCCCACGACCTCAAACTGGTTCAGGGAGTTCATTCGGTTTCATGTCTTACTGGGGATTATTGGAAAAGGCTGTTCAGAGAGTCCTGTGTTGAAAGGGCTCTGAGGCTGATGGGAAAGTATTCCGTGATCCATTAGTGATGGCTGTGATGAGGCCAGATGGAGAGAGTAGAATCCTCCTGCCAAATATCAGCCAACTGTGATCTAGATGGTGACAGTTGGTAGGTGGGTGAGGAGAGAGAAAAAGAGAAAAGTAGAGAATATCAGTTACATTTTGATTAAAAAGTGTCTGAGAACATACTAAATATTTTATCCAGCTCTATGTAACCCTCTCAGCTATATCAGAAACCTGAATGTAGCTCTTGGAAAAATACTAGTGATGACCAAAATACAGACAGCCAAATAAAGGAGGTGAGCCAAAACACTTTCAAATCTCCAAGATCCTGAATTCCTGCACTGTCCCCATCCCATGGGAATGCCTGCGCCAGGAATACCAGGAACTCTGTGTGAGAGCAGCTGTCATGTGCTCATGTTCTTTCTGTTGCAATCTTATTTCTTATGGCAGAAAAATATGTGGCCCTATGTATTTCAGCAATGGATCAAATATTTCTTATTATTTCAAGTATTTCAGGAGAAAGTATTTTATAGTTTCAAATGTATTTTATAGTTTTGAATTGTGTGTGCTTATTTTTCATATTTTATTACTCAATTTTGATTATCAGATATATGGCATTGTTTTTGGAGAAATCAGTTTGAAAGTTGGGTCTGTCTGATAAATACATACCTAAGTAGATAAGACGGCAGTCCTTTCTTAGATATATACATAGAAAGATAGGGATAAAGCTGTGCCTGTAAATAGAGAAAGGCTTCCTTTTAGAGCTTAGTTATCTGTGACAGTATAGTCTTTTTTAAGGGAGAACTCTGTTCTTAGGAGTCATTTAGTCCAGGAGAACTGTGCACACAGCTTCTTCCTGTAACACTAGAAACCAGGGATCCTTCAGTCCTTATTATTTTAGTGACCATCAGCAGGTAAGCTACAGCAGAAAGGTTTATTTCTGTTCCATCAGCTAATTCTTAATTTTGCTTTCCTTGTTGACTTTGTTACTTCCTTCTGTCCACTTGGAGTTGGTCATAAGGTTACTTTCCACAGCCAGTGTCAGGGATGACCTTTGAACTGCTTAGTTATTGCACCGCTTTTAGAGAAGTTGTGAAAGACTTTATATAGCAAAAATAATGAGAAAGATGTTGCAGTTGACTAGTGATACCTATCATCAGATCAGAAATGGGAATTTGCAGCACATGATTAGTATATTTACCACCTTTGATTCATATCAGCAACAGTGGCTAGGTGAATGAAAAACAAAATATGTCAGTCAGGGTGTTGTTAGTATCAGCATGAAGGTGGGAAAAATTAAAAAAAAATGAACAAGAGAAATGGCATGCAGTGTCTGGATGTAATTTCCACAAAACCCAAACTGAGCCTTCACAAATCTTTACAGTGCCAGAATTATTGAAAATTTAAAAATAAAATTAATGAATACTTATAACTGCTAAATGAAGTTTTACAATATATTTGACTTTGAATTAGACACGAATTTTTTTGTCTTTGTTAATAGCAATGTTCCCCATTTCAAAATCCGTAAGATGTGAGTTCCTAGAAAAATCAAGTTGGAAAAATAATGTGTTACTTTGCCATTCATTCATCAGGACCTGGAAATTGGTCATTACTTTGGCAAATAGTTTGAAGTTCTGATAGAACCCTGTTTTATCCTAGTAGGAACTGAGACTCAGTGGTTCTAACAATAATTACTTTTATTGTACAAGCTAACTGGAAATGTGATTAATAATTGTCACTATTTCAGAGACTGGATTTTGTAGCAACTTCTTTTTTTTTTTTTTTTGCTAGCACTACATCCAGATACTTTTGATGGAGAGAGCTAGAGTAATATTGAAGAATTGTTCACAGCTACTCACATGAGGGACTTTTACATTTGTAAATGAAAATTACCTTTATCAAAGCAAGTACCAAGAGTATATTTTAACCTGTGTTACACAATATAATGCATATCTGATATATTCTGGGTGAATGGGAAAAGTAATAGACTGAGAGAAAACTTAGTGTTTGGCAGACTAAATGATAAGGAATGAAAAAGTAAGGTCAGACAATAAAAATGTTTTGTGTGATGATGCAATGGGATTTTTAAATATAAGTTCCCATTTGCTTCAAACTGGAAAACACACTGAACTCTCAGTATCTCCTGAAGGCATTGGATTTTTTTTTTTTTTTTTTTGTCCCTTTGAAAGCATTACATTTAAGGCAATGAGCAAAACAAGAAAACCCTCTAAATGGCTGATTGAAAATCTAAGCTGAAGCCAAGACATACTGAAATTAGAACTACCATTGCCTTATCATGGCTTGATTTCTGGTTTTCACATTAGATGTCATACATGTGTTTCCTGTTGTGCTTACTAAAAAGAATATCTTATATCAGATCACATTTCCTACAAATACCAACTGAGAAGTAATCTCCCAGCTTGCAAATTAACTTTTAAATGTGATTGTGCATCACATTGTAGAGGAGAAGGAATGGTTATTTAATAAATGGTGCTGGGTAATTAATTAACTACTTAGGCTACACTTCCTGTTGCGGGAAGGAGAAAGAAAGGGAAGGGAGGGGAAGAGAAGGAAGAGAGATAGAGAAAGAAAGAAGGGAAGTAAGGAAGGGAGGAAAGAAGGAAGTAGGAATGAGAAAGGGAAGAAGGGAGACAGAAAGGGAGAGAGGGAGAGGTAGGGAAGAAGGAAGGAAGGAAGAGAAAGGTAAGAAATTCCAGAATGGTTAGGGAAGCAAATGTTAAGCATGAAACCACAAGAAAGAGAGGGGAAAATGTTTACTTTAGGGCTCCTGTTTTCTAAGTAAAAAACTAAATCACAAAAAATGACTTCACTACAGAAAAACTGAAAGAAAAAATCACTGTCAGAAATTGCCAATCAAGAAAGAAGCAAATAACAAAGTGAGAAAATACCTATGTCAAATAGAACAAACTAGGGATTCACAGCCTAAACATATAAAGGATTACTAGAATACATTAGAAAAAAGATCCCAACAGTTTGAAGAAAATAGCCATAGAGTTTTGTTCATAGTTCTTTCAAATAGATATTGCAAATAAGATGAAATATTTCACTTCACTGGTAAGCAAAAAAATATAAACTGAAATGTTATTTTGACTAAATACTTAGGAAACATAGATATACTAAGTAACTAGGTTTTGTAGCATAAGAACATTCACACACAGTGTAAACTGCTATGCATATTGAAGGTTTCCAAAAAGCTCATAAGTTTTCCAATTATTCCCATTATAGGAACCTATCCAATGAAATCATCATGTATGCATATTGTTATTTTAATACTATTCATGATAAACAATCCAAATATCCAATTGTAAGAAATGTTTACATAATCTAATCAACCACTGTGTAACCCCCAAACCAGCACTACCAGCATCACAGGGCAAATTGTTAGAAATGTACATTCTTGGCTCTATTTGACACCTGTTGACTTGGAAACTAGGGTAGACCAAGCATTCACAAAGCCTTCAGGATAATTCTGATGCATACAAAGGCTTGAGAATCACCGATGTACTGGAATATTAACAGACATTCAAAATGTTTCCAAAGAACATTTAGCATGGAAAAATTTGTAAAACCTAATATTAAATAACCAAAAGGAGAATAAAATTTGTTTACATTTAGTATGATCATAGGAATTATGTATAAGATGATTTCTATTTTGTAAATATTAATGTATATCATATATTTAAAAGTAAAATCATTCACATATATGTATATTCACATAAACATGCATACTGGCAGATCAAAATGCTATTCTCAGTATATCAGAGGCAGTGACTTTGAATTACTTCTTCTTTGCATCTTTATGTACTTTTCCAAATTCTCTTCTATGATGACATGTTGTTTTTTACTATCAATAAAAGATCTCTGCCACAAACATTTTCACATGTTTATGTAAATACTCAAGACCCCAAGTTTCCCATAACCCTAAATGTTTGTTCATCTTTCATAAGGGCACTGGTTTATTACAAAGAGAGACCCCTTCTTCGGTAGCAGGTGGTGTTTTATCAGTCAGGAAAGCAGTAAGATGTGGTACTTGGGTTGACCTAGCCACAGGCAGGATGTGGCTGCAAGAGCAGAACTATAGGTCTTTGAGCAACAGCCACATCCTCCTCCCACTCGTTCTTTTTATAGCTGATGGCAACTCCCAGGATTCTGACGTTTACCAAAAGTTCATGTTGTCTTGGTATCACTGTCATACCCTCTTCTTTCACTATCAGTTCTTACGATAATCTTAGTATGGAGCACAGGGCATAGAAATTATGGAAATATTAGGCATGGGAAATCTCAAATAACTAAGCTCATTTAGCCAGAATGTTCTAGCAGGGTGATACCAAGCAGAAGTGATAATCAAGTAATTTATCTTCCTATGTCAAAAGTTATCTGTCCTTTGTTATCTCAAAATACCATTGGAATTTCTTCTCTAGTTGATTTCAATTTACAGCTCTTTGAGCAGACAGAAGGTTAAACCTGTTCTGCTAGTACTTGGACAATGTAGTGGATCTAACAGTGTTTACAATGGTCTTAAAAGTTCTTAAATGTTGGAAACATTTTAACTGTCATAGAATATAAATATTGTAGCAAGTATCTTTTTACTTGTCCAAATCACTGAAACAAGATAACTTTTTTTTGCTTCCTGCTCAGGTTAACACAGTTAGCAAAAAGATTAGGGGGACAGCCCCAACTGCTCCAGATTAACAGCTGCCTGAAAGTAGGGTATGTAGGGACTAAGAAGAGTTATCATTCAGTTTTTATATGACGATCTGCCTCAGCCTCCATACTTTTACCTTGGAAGAACTCTGGATAGAAATATAGTTCGACTCCTTAGCTAGGTGCAGGAACTCTTATGATCTGAACAAACAGTGGTGTTAAACAACAGTGAAATTCTAAAATAAATATCCCAAACTCTCATAGAAAATTGGAAAGAAAGACTATACTTCTGTATAGTGAACTTGAGTGTTAAATACACTTATTAAGCCTGCTTAATGGTAATGGTCTTTGATTTCCTGTTATTCAAAATGCATAAATTTATGAGTAGGATCAGAGACTGATTTTGAAAACCTGAATTTCCTCAGATGATGGTTCTTGTCTGGCGCATGTAGACACTGCCGTCTGAATGTTATGTCTCTGCCCTCATGTTTTATTTCCAAGGTCCTTTTCATAACTTCCTACAAATGGGCTTTGTGTCTCCGAGATAGACATATGTGACTAAGTTTGGAAATACTCAGAAGATTTTCAAAAGAAACGGACGTGATTTGTGGAAATTGACTGCCACGTGTAAATGCTGAAGATAAGGTGGGTGTACAGAAAACAGAACAAAGGTAAAAACAGCAAGGATCAGGATGGGAGGCGCAGTCAAAAAGGAGAAACTCCAAACACCTGTGTTTTGTCAACAGTGGCTTGGCAGCTAGAATAGGAAGAACAGAGGAAGTTAAACCCATGCTGGGTTCCAGAAGTCAGCTACAAAAAATGAACCCCTAGGACCAGATGGTTTTATGGCTTTGGTAAACAATAGATTTGCATAATGCTTCCTCAATAATTCTGTCAGGAAGAGTGTTGAGCTAGAAAACAATGTGCAGTTGTGCCTTTTTTGAAAACCAGCTCTCCAAAAGGCCAACTGTTAATTAGGGAGAAACTGAAATGTTGGTAAGGACAGGGTATGTAATGAACTATTATCAGACCATCTTGACTACAAGGTAATTGTAAATACCCATATGTTTGGAAGTCTTAGGTCTCCCCTGGTGGCCATGTTATAAACTGATTATCTTACAGGAACAAGGGTTTCTCTCATTTCAGGCACTACCTCCCTAGGGTTTCCTTGTTTGTTCTGATTTTGTAGCTTCCTTTGAGTTTTGTTTCTAAGGCTTGGGTGACTGCCATTTGGTTTCTCTTCAAGAAGAAAAAACAAACCACTTAACACTGAGTTCTTTTCTAGCTTACGCATGCATCACTATTCCCTATTGATCTCAGGATGTGGGATTCCCCATACACCTTTTGAACAAAATCCTCCATTTCAGCAAGTGGATAAGCACCCTCATCTACTTCATTCATTCCACTGATTTCATTGCAACAGTTTTTCCCACAGGTGATTTCAACACATGTAAATACAGATTTCTAGTTCTCAACACTTGATTCAGAAAATAGGCCAGCAGAATAATGCACCACTGAAAGCCACCTCTTCTACCCTCCAAACGTGGCAACAATCCCGTCCTCACTTTTAGGTTGACTACTAAGATATTGACGGTAAAAGGGCTTGCAAACTCAAAAGCATCTAGTGCTCAGGTGGGTAGTAGAACTAAACACTGGTGTTGAAAGGAGTGAAGTGAATGTGGACAACTAGGGTGAAGTGGCAAGTCTGGCCTAAAAAGGGGTCAGCAGCTCTCCAGCTCCTAAAAATGGCTGCCGTGTAATAAACTAGCCCCCAAAATGTCGGATCTCCTGGATTTTCAAGAAAAGTAAAATTAACGTTTTAAAAAACATCTCAGTTTTATGAGCATGACTTTTCAAAGGTAGTAATGAAGTGTAAATTTTAATAATATCATAAGGGACAAACAAAACACTTCCATGAACAGAATTTATCTTATGAAGTACCAGGTTTGAGCCCTACCTTAGTCTCTAAGGCCATGCTGTCCAATAAAACTATGAGTTTACATGTGTGATTGAACATTTTCCACTGGCTCCATTAACAAATAAAAAGAAACATACAATTAATTTTTATATTTTATTTAACCTAGTTATCCACACTATTGCCATTTTTCATGTGTAATCATTATAGAAATTATTAATGAGCCCTTTTGCACTCTTTTTGTGTGTTTAGCCTGAGGTTTAGTATGTATTTTATGCATTCAGCATATTTCACTTTTTACTGGCCACAATTCAATTGCTTAATAGCCATATGTAGCTAGTGGCTCCATATTGGACAGCACAGCTCTAAGGCTTAGAGTCACTGCTCTTTCATGTGTATAAAGATTGGGCAAGTCCTTGATTAGAAAAAGTTATCATGGTCTTTGGGCATCAGAGCTCCCCTTGTTCCTGCCCAACAAGCTTCTGCTGCCATTTTGGCAACATCCTGTTGTAGCTGTCAGCATAGTTACAGGAGGCAAACAGAAGGAGGGGTATTTTCAAGGGATATGTTTTCCCAAGGAAATGCTGTAAGGAACTTTGGCTGTTGCTTGACTTATGTGAAGCCAAATCATTGGAGCATCTTGGAAAGTCGCTTAACATGTATGATTTTTCACCATACCATAAAAAATGGTAATCCATCCTCTGCTTGTGACATCTAGTAGGAGCCAACTACCTAAGTTAACCTTTGTTATTATTGGATTCTTCTAGTTTATAGTCTTTTGTGTCAGGTAAAAATGATTTGACTAAGTCTAGAACAAAAGATAAGTGAGGAAAACAATGGGGAGATAAGTATTAAATCAAACTGAAGCAAATAAATCACAACAAAACAAGGAAAAGAAATATCTCAGTTATTCAAAGATTGAGTGGATTTCCTTCAGTTCCTTATATCTGAAGGGGTCCAAGCAATAATTATACAAATAATTGGTGAGTTTCTTATAGCACATATATTGCATGATTGGATAATTTTTGCTACTCTGAGACCCATGATAGGTATAATAATAATAATAATAATAATAATAATAATAATAAAGCATGTAATATGTACACACATATTCTGAAAATTCAGATAAATATTATACACATGTGAGTGTTATTTTGAAATTTGAAATGTTACTATGTTGTTTTAATTTGTGCTTTTCTATTACCAATGAAATTGAGCATATTTGCATTTTTTAGCAATTTAGAGTTACTTTTCTGTGAGTTCTGGTTCATATTCTTTTCTCATTTTCCTGTTAGATGGTTGTCTTTCCTTATTGAGTTTTCAGATACAAATAATTGTAGGTTGTATGTGTTGTACATATTTTCTCCCTACTTCTGTCTGATAGTTTTTTCTTTTTGGGTATCTTTGAAGAACAAAATTCTTTAATTTTTATTTAATTTAAATTATAAATCTTTCTCTTGTATGATTATTTCCTTTATGCTTGTTTAAGAAATCCTTCCCTATTCTGAAGTCATGAAGCTAGATTTTATTACTAACATTTTGTTCTTTTTTTTTTCTTCATTTGTTCTTTTGTATTTGTCTTTCATATACTTAGGATGGATAGTTGTATTGCTGAAGGTAGCACTCCAGTTGTGCGTCCAGGTACCAAATTGTCACAATTCTGTTTACAATTCTTCCCTGCTGAAATGTCTAGTTAAGTGTTCATTTGTGTACTTATCCTTGGCTCTATTTAATGGTCTTTCAGTCGATTCAACGGCCCTTGTTCCAATCTGAAACTGTCTTCACCTCTATGAATTTTGTCTTGATGTCTAGTAAAACAGCTTCTCCTAGATGTTTTTTCTTCATGGATGGCTTAGGTATTCTTGTCCTTCCTATCACTTCATGTACATTCTGTTCATTAAATTCTAGAGTGGGAATGAAGGGTGGGGTTTGGGGCTTGGGGTTTAGACTTGGGTTGCATTGAATCTATAGACCAATTTGAATGGATTTAACAAAAATGATCTTCATGACCCAGATAACCAGAGTGGTGTGATCACTCAACTAGAGTCAGATATCCTAGAATGAAAAGTCACCTGGGTCTTAGGAAGAATCACTACAAACAAAGCTAGTGGAGGTGATGGAATCCAGTTGAGCTATTTCAAATCCTAAAAGATGATGCTGTGAGAGTGCTGCACTCAATATGCCAGCAAATCTGGAAAACTCAGCAGTGGCCACAAGACTGGAAAAGGTCGGTATTCATTCCAATCCCAAAGAAAGGTAATGCCAAAGAATGTTCAGACTACCACACAATTGCACTCATCTCACACACTAGCAAAATAATGCTCAAAATTCTCCAAACCAGGCTTCAACAGTACATGAATCGTGAACTTCCAGATGTTCAAGCTGGTTTTAAAAAAGGCAGAAGAACCAGAGATCAAATTGCCAACATCTGTTTGCTCATTGAAAAAGCAAGGAAGTTCCAGAAAAACATCTACCTTCTGCATTACTGACTATGCTAAAGCCTTTGACTGTGTGGATCACAACAAACTCGAATATTCTTCAAGAGAAGGGAATACTGGACCACCTGACCTGCCTCCTGAGAAATCTTTATGCGTTTCAAGAATCAACAGTTAGAACTGGACATGGAACAACAGACTGGTTCCAAATCGGGAAAGGAATGTGTCAAGGTTGTATATTGTCATCCTGCTTATTAACTTATATGCAGAGTACATTATGTGAATTACCAGGCTGGGTTAAGCACAAGCTGGAATCAAGATTGCCAGGAGAAATATCAATAACCTCAGATGTGCAGATAACACCACCCTTATGGCAGAAAGTGAAGAAGAACTAAAGAGCCTCTTGATGAAAGTGAAAGAGGAGAATGAAAAAGTTGACTTAAAACTCAACATTCAGAAAACTAAGATCATGGTATCCAGTTCCATCACTTCATGGCAAGTAGATGGGGAAACAATGGAAACAGTGACAGACTTTTTTTTAATTTGGGCTCCAAAATCACTGCAGATGGTGACTATAACCATGAAATTAAAAGATACTTTCTCCTTGGAAGAAAAGTTATTATCAACCTAGGCAGCATATTAAAAAGCAGAGACATTACTCTGCTGACAAAGGTCCATGTAGTCAAAGCTATGTTTTTTCTTGTAGCCATGTGTGGGTGTGAGACTTTAACCATAAAGAAAGCTGGATGCTGAAAAATTGATGCTTTTGACTCTTGAGAGTCCCTTGGACTGCAAGGAGATCCAACCAGTCCATCCTAAAGGAAATCAGTCCTGAATATTTATTGGAAGGAGTGATGCTGAAGCTGAAACTCCAATACTTTGGCTACCTGATGTGAAGAACTGACTCCTTGGAAAAGACCCTGATGCTGGGAAAGATTGAGGGTGGGAGGAGAAAGGGATGACAGAGTATGAGATGGTTGGATGGCATCACTGATGCAATGGACATGAGTTTGTCTAAGCTCTGGGTGTTGGTGATGGACAGGGAAGCCTGGCATGCTGTAGTCCATGGGGTCGCAAAGAGACAGACACAACTGAGCAACTGAACTTAGAGGAAAAGCTTTCAAGTTTTTACCATTGAGATGGTCATATGATTTTTATCCTCCAGGTTTTTTTTTTTAATGTGGTATATCACATTGATTGATTTGTGAATTTTCTTTGCATCCCTGAGATAAATGCTACTTAATCATAGTATATGATCCTATTATTCATTGTTGAATTTGGTTTGCTAATATTCTGTTGAGAATTTTTGCATGTTAGTGTAATTGATACTCTGTGTTTGTTTTTCATCTCTATTTCATTTATTTCTTCTCTGATATTTATGATTTTTCCCTTCCATTGTCTTTGGGTTTTATTTGTTTTTCTTTTGCTAATTCTTTTAGATGTAAGATTAGGTTGTTTATTTGTGATTTTTCTTGTCTCCTGATGTAGGCTTGTATAGCTTTAAACCTCCCACTTAGAACTTCTTTTGTTGTGTCCCATATATTTTGGATCATTGTGTTTCCACTTTTGTTCATCTCCATTTATTTTTTTAATTTTTCCCTTTGATTTCTTCAGTGATCCACTGACTATTTAGTAGCGCATTTTTTTTAGCCCTGATGTATTTGTGGCTTTTGCATTTTTTTCCCCTTGTAGTTGATTTCTAGTCTCATCCTGTTTTGGTTGGCTAGAGATGCTGTTATGATTTTAGTTCACTTTAAATTTATTGGGCTTGTTTTGTGACCAACATAAGATCTACTCTGGAGAATGTTCCATGGGAACTTGAAAATGCTGCTGTTAGATGAATGTTCTATATGATCTGTTAAGTCCTTTTGATCTGATATGTTGTTTAAAGCCCTTGGTTCCTTATTGATTTTCTATCTGGATGATCTGTCCATTGAGGTAAATGGGATATAAATATCCCTTACTATTATTATACTACTATCTTCCTAAAGGAAATACTTAGCAGCTTAGATTTTTCCTTATTTCTTTATCTTCTTGTATAATAATTAACACAAATAGATTGACCTAAAATCTCAGTGGTTTAACCACCATGAAGTTTTCATTTGGATATGAAGAGAATAATATATATATAGCAGTCACTTGTCCATAACCAACTCTCAAATCCCACCAGACATAAATGGTAATATGTTATTTTTCTTTTATTAAAAGTTCATTGTGAAATGAAATGGCCTTCCTTCATATTAAGGGTCAGCATTTTGGAACTTAGGTTTCCTAACACTGCTGCAACAGAGGAAGAGAGAAATGAAGGAGGCATTCACTCCAGTAAGTATTTGAGAGGCATTTGCTTTTCTCATCTCATGCAAAAGAAAATGTTTTTTTGTTATTCTGTCTGCATATAGAAATACTTGATCCTTCTCTATGGGATTCAGTCCAAATACTTCATCTTGTCAATGCACGTAGCTCAGAGGACAAGATTGTTAGATGATATATATTGTTAGATGACGCAGTAGTCACTGCATCAGGTTCAGATTATCTCCGCTGTGTCTGGAGATATAAAAATAGAAAGAGAATTAATCCCCTTCCACAGTTCACTTCAGTCGCTCAGTTGTGTCTGACTCTATGACCCCATGAACTGCAGCCCGCCAGGCCTCCCTGTCCATCACCAACTCCCAGAGTCTACGCAAATCGAGTCGGTAATGCCATCCAGCCATCTCATCCTCTGTCGTCCCCTTCTCCTCCTGCCCCCAATCCTTCCCAGCATCAGGGTCTTTTCCAATGAGTCAACTCTTCACATCAGGTGGCCAAAGTATTGGAGTTTCAGCTTCAACATCAGTCCTTCCAATGAACCCCCAGGACTGATCTCCTTTAGGATGGACTGGTTGGATCTCCTTGCAGTCCAAGGGACTCTCAAGAGTCTTCTCCAACACCACAGTTCAAAAGCATCAATTCTTCGGCACTCAGCCTTTTTCACTGTCCAGTTCTCACATCCATACATGACTACTGGAGAAACCATAGCCTTGACTAGACGGACCTTTGTTGGCAAAGTAATGTCTCTGCTTTTCAATATGCTATTCAGGTTGGTCATAACTTTCCTTCCCAGGAGTAAGCGTCTTTTAATTTCATGGCTGCAATCACCATCTACATTGATTTTTGAGCCCCCCCCCCAAATAAAGTCTGACACTGTTTCCACACCTTCACACAATTCACAGGGACAGGATACTGTCAATAAACATTTCCTGTAGTTAACTCTCCCATATCTTGAGTTTTGACATCTCACCTGGGAAGGCTTTCTCTGTTGGTTACTAAGAATGACTAACTTATCACACTGTGAGGATATTATTTCTTGGAAACATTCTAAACGCTTGGAATTCTTTTTTCATACTGCTGTCCTCAAATAATATATTAGTAAATATAATATGGATCTTCTCAAGTGGCTCAGTGTTGAAAAATATATTTGCCAGTGCAGGAGATGTGGGTTTGATTCCTGGGTGGGGAAGACCCCTTGGATAAGGAAATGGCAACCCACTCCCGTATTCTTGCCTGGGAAATCCCATAGACAGAGGAGCCTGGCTGGCTACAGTCCATGGGGCCGCAAAAGAATTAGATATGACTTAGTGACTAAACAACAACTCTAATCTATTTTTGGTTAACAAAGAGATTGATGTACAGCCATAGCCACCTAACTACAAATCTAAAACCCAAAATTTCAAAAACAAAATCCTACATTCTGTGATGTTTAGTGGTAAAAGTTACCTTGGACTGAAATGAGGATATGTATAGGCTTACATTTATCTCATTTCATTTGAATATTCATGCATTTCACTGATGTATTGATGTGCTAGATTATGGGCTGTTGCTTTGAATGCCTACTGGGAATGTCTTCTCATATATTCTTTGTGCCCTGTACTGGACTTCTAAAATTGGAAAACATTTAAAATATATGCAAAATACATATTCTTCTAAGAATTTAAGGTAAGGGATTATGGATCTGTAGATAACCTCTTCTGTTCTTTGTTTTTTTGACTTGCTAAGTATTTGACACTGGGAAAAAGGGTTTACATGCTAGACAGTGCTTTAAAGTTTCAATATTGATTTAACCTTTCAGTCTAAGAATTTTAGATACTTGCAATTTTTATAAAGTCGTTAGTAAGAGTCATGACCATTATGTTACATAGTGTTCTCTCTTTGAATAAAAAATATTTATTTCTGGTGTTCAGGTAGGAGAAGCTCTTACTCCTGAATATTTAGCCTTGTGCACATTTCTTTGTTCATTGCTAGAAGTTTATAGCCATTATTGTTTCTAAGTATATGGCATACAGTTTTTTTCTACCGGTCTCGTTTTTCTCATTTTGACTTCGTGTTATGTCTTTGTTTTTCCAGTCTGCTTTTCCTGTGAATTTACTTCATTTTGTGCATTTTCTTTACTTCAATCTCAGAAACAAAACAGGAACATAGATAAATGAAATAAATGGATATATAAAAATTACATGACATTTTAAGAGTACTGTTGTTTAAACAGGGCTAAGTTCCTACAGAAAGAAACTCTCTGGCATGTGCATATGTGTGCTTTGATGACTTCATAAGACATTGTTCATTTTTTATCCACATTTTGTGATTAGTCCTTTTATGCTGCTGCTGCTAAGTTCACCAGAAAGTTCTCTCTGCATTTTTCAATTTCACAGGTAACACAATCTCGGATACCATTTTGACAGTTTATTTTCTGGGACCACTTCTGGTACCAACTACCTTATTAATCAAGTTCCTGACAGAAAACAGTTAACACAAAAATCATAATTTAAGAATTGTTATCAAAGGACTGGAGAAGGCAATGGCACCCCTCTCCAGTATTCTTGCCTGGAAAATCCCATGGACAGAGGAGCCTGGTGGGCTGCAGACCATGGGGTCGCTAAGAATTGGACATGTGCTTTTTTTTTTCTTCTTTCCTCAGGTGGGACAGATTGGCCGGAGTACACTGCGATTGTGTATCTTCCTGGATCAGTTAGGCTCTGATAATGTTCCAGCAGGTTAGGCTCTCGTTAATTAGTTCCCCCTAAAGACAGGCCTAGTTAAAAAAAAAAAAACTGCTCTGGAGTATTTCAAAATTGTTTTTCCTCCTCCGTCTCATGGAAGCCCAAAGGAGTTTTTTTCTATGATTTTACTAGGAGAGGTCAATCCTGCTATACTGTGCAGGCCCCTTATGGCCAGATTCCCTGGAGTTCCTCTCTCAGAGTTGTCTCCACTGAGTCTCCAGCAACTCACCAGTCTCAGTTCTGGTCTCCTGCTACGGGTTCCTTAGGGGTTTTCCCTCTTGAGTCTCTTCTCTCTAGTAAGCCCTGACTGCCTCTCTCTGGTGCTCTTTCTCTCCAGGGTTGGGGCAGCCGTTCAACCTGTTGAGCTTTTCACTTGTCATTAGGATGGAGTGGCTTTGTTACAAGGAACTGGGAACCTTAAGCTCCTCTCTGGTCCTTTTAAACTTCAAAAATTACTTCTTTTTTCTTCATTTTATTGATATGTATGTCCCTCATTGCATATTGTAGAGTATTGGCTCTTATATTAGTTCCAATTGTGTCTTCCTGTCTGTTGGTTTTGCTTTCTCATCTATGCTTTTCCTGAATTTATCAGCTTATGTGCTGGGGATATATATGTATTCTGTGTTTTAGTTGTAATGTTTATTATATTCATTAATTTAAGCTCCGATATGGTATATTTGGATTTTGTATGTTGTAGCTTATTTTTTGTTGTTGATGTTTCTTAAATTCTGAAGGAGGTGTTAAAACATACTCAGTAATCATTTTGTCAGTTTCTCTTTGTAATTCCAGAAGCATTCCTTTTCTCGGGGTTCAAAGGCTTATGAATGTTATGCCTTATTGGATATATCATTTATTATTAAAATATTTTTTCCAATTAAATGCTTTTTAAATTTAACTTCACTTACTATTTTTTGACACTTCACTTTAGGAATGCTTCTTATCAGGGGTAAATAGCTGAATTTTCTTCATTTGAAGCAAATTGAAAGTCTCTATATTTTGAAAGGAAAAGCAAACTATTCAGTTATGTTAACTGATCCAAACGTTTTCTTTTTCTATATTTTCTGTATACAATTATGCACTTTTATTGTTTGCATCTCTCCTGGTTTCCTTATTTTTTGTTTTTCATTTTGTATCAAATTTTACTTGATTTTTAGGAAGAGGTGGGAATGCACATGTCTTTGTTCACCGTCAATATTGGAAAGGTTTAGTAACAATTAAATGCAGCATTCCTATGATCTAGTTCTTTAATGTATATCTTTATGTATGCATAGAAAATTTATTGGCATTTATAAATCAGAAGCTATTTCTGTTTATAGGAGTTATTTCTGTAAATTGGAATTATAGCATAATTTTTATTTTTAAAGAACATACTTTTAGTCAGCTATTTCAGATCTATAGTGATGTTTTATAATTATCAGAAAAGATAAAGCTACATTTTCTCTCTTCTAAAGGTTAGAGTATTCTTATTTAAGAGATATGTTTTGCTTTGACCTAATGATTCAGACCATTTTCTCAATGTATTTCTTGATCATGTACCACATATCCTGAGTTTTTTCTCAACTAGTTTTTTTTTCTACTCTTGGTAATATTATTCTTCATATATACTATATTAGACATCTGTGTGTTAAACATAGGAAACTAATTGCTCTCTTAAAATGGTTTTTAGGGTATATATATCCTACATAGGACTTCCCAGGTGGTGCTAGTGTTATGGAACCTGTCTGCCAATGTAGGAAATTTATTTACATTTGATCCCTGGGTCAGGAAGATCCCCTGGAGGAAGGCATGGCAACCCATTCCAGTATTCTTATCTGGAGAATCCTATCGACAGAAGAGACTGGTGGACTACAGTGCATAGCGCCACAAAAAGTTGGACACGTCCAAAGCAAATTGGCATACACGCATGCATGTCCTACATATTCTGTACATCTGACCTAAAATGCTTTTTAGGATCTAGTTTGTCCTTAAATGAGGAACTTGCTGCAGAATAAATTTATTCAAAAGTCTTTGAGGGCCTTTGTTCCAGGTTAAATATTGTTGGCTTGACCTTGAGACTCAACAACTTAGTGGTATTTTGCTAAGCTAATTAGATGTGTAGATTTCTAGGATATTTAATTTAATTCTTTTTAAACATAAAACAATTATTATTATGATTTGCTGACAACATTTATTAATATTTAGATATGAATGAAGTTTTCCAGTATTTTGGCTCACCATCTGTAATCATGGATCTCAGTCTTAAGCAGAAAAAAATTTTTTTCCAAAACCATATCAGAGAGTTTGCCTAACAAGCAAAGTGCCATTTCCCTGCTTCCCAGTGTACACGGAGGTAAAGCAGCCCTTCATGGGCTGCCAGGGACCCTCTGCACCACGATGACCAACTTGCAACTGCTTGAAAACCACTCTTGCTTTGACTCTCACCACCCAAATACCAGTTGTCTTCTTACTACTCATTCCACAAAATGGAAGATGCATAAACAGACTAAACCCTTTCTTGGCTTGCATGCGTGTATGCGTACTCAACATGTCCGATGCTTTGTGATCCCATGTGCTATAACCAGCCAGGCTCCTCTGTCTAAGGGAGTCTCCAGGCAACAATGTTTGAGTGGGTTGCCATTTCCTTCTCCAGGGGATCTTCCCTACTTAAGTATTGAACCCGCATCTCCTGCGATGGTAGGTGGATTCTGTACCACTAAGCCACCTGGCAAAGTATATATATATACTGAGTCCAAACTTCAAGGGAGTTTAGGAATTTGAGTTCTGAAACCAGTTGGAGGTGCTCCTACTCCTATATCTCCTGCTCTGTTCTAGGTAATTTATTAAATTCTAGTTTAAATATGCTAACTCTCCATTTAATTTTTGTGAATGTAAATTTTTTACTTTGCAAGATTTCCAAAGGCTAATTTTCAGCAATTCTGTCATCATCTTCATAGTTCAATTCGATTGCTTAGTCATGTCTGACTTTTTGTGACCCCATGGACTGCAGCATGCCAGGCTTCCCTGTCTATCACCAACTCCTGGAGCTTGCTCAAACTAATATCCATTGAATCAGTGATGCCATCCAACCATCTCATCCTCTGTCATCCCCCTTCTCCTCCTGCCTTCTTCAATCTTTCTCAAAATCAGGGTCTTTTCCAAAGAGTCAGTTCTTCACATCAGGTGGCCAAAGTATTGGAGTTTCAGCTTCAACATCAGTCCTTCCAATGAATATTTAGGACTGATTTCCACTAGTGTTATCTGGTTGGATCTCCTTTCAGTCCAAGGGACTCTCAAGAGTCTTCTCCAACACCACAGTTTGAAAGCATCAATTCTTCAGCATTCAGCTTTCTGTCTTTCACATCCATATATGACTACTGGAAAAACCATAGCTTTTACCTAGGCAGATCTTTGTCAATAAAGTAATGTCTCTGCTTTTTAATATGCTCTCTAGGCTGGTCATAGCATTTCGTCCAAGGAGCAAACATCTTTTAATTTCATGGTTGCAGACACCATCTGCAGGGATTTGGGAGCCCAAGTCTGTCACTGTTTCCATTGTTTCCTCATCTATTTGCCATGAAGTGATGAGACTGGATGCCATGATCTTAGTTTTTTGAATGTTGAGTTTTAAGCCAACTTTTTGACTCTCCTGTTTCACTTTCGTCAAGAGGCTCTTTACTTCTTCACTTTCTGCCATAAGGGTGGTGTCATTGGCATATCTGAGGTTATTGCTATTTCTCCCAGCAATCTTGATTCCAGCTTGTGCTTCTTCCAGCCCAGTGTTTCTCATGATGTACTCTGCATACAAGTTAAATAAGCAGGGTGACAATATATAGCCTTGATGGACTCCTTTTCCTATTTGGAACCAATCTGTTGTTCCATATCCAGTTCTAACTGTTGCTTCCTGACCTGCATACAGATTTCTCAAGAGGGAGCTCAGGTGGTCTGGTATTCCCACCTCTTTCAGAATTTTCCACAGTTTATTGTGATCCACACAGTCAAAGGCTTTGGCATAGTCAATAAAGCAGAAGTAGATATTTTTCTGGAACTCTGTTGCTTTTTCGATAATCCAGCGGATGTTGGCAATTTGATCTCTGGTTCTTCTGCCTTTACTAAAACCAGCTTGAACATCTGGAAGTTCACAGTTCATGTATTGCTCAAGCCTGTATTAGAGAATTTTGAGCATTACTTTACTAATGAGTGAGATGAGTGCAATTGTGTGGTAGTTCGAGCATTCTTTGGCATTGCCTTTCTTTGGGATTGGAATGAAAACTCACCTTTTCTAGTCCTGTGGCAATTGCTGAGTTTTCCAGATTTGCTGGCATATTGAGTGCAGCACTTTCACAACATCATCTTTTAGGATTTGAAATAGCTCAACTGGAATTCCATCAGCTCCACTAGCTCTGTTCATAGTGATGCTTCTTAAGGCCCACTTGACTTCACATTCCAGAGTGTCTGGCTCTAGGTGAATGATCACACCATTATGATTATTTGGGTCTTGAAGATCTTTTTTGTATAGTTCTTCTGTGTATTCTTGCCACCTCTTCTTAATATCTTCTGCTTCTTTATGTCCCTACCATTTCTATCTTTTATTGAGCCCATCTCCACATGAAATGGTCCCTTGGTATCTCTAATTTTCTTGAAGAGATCTCTAGTGTTTCCCATTCTGTTGCTTTTGACTATTTCTTTGCATTGATCACTGAGGAAGGCTTTCTTATCTCTCCTGCTATTCTTTGAAACTCCGCTTTCAAATGGATACATCTTTCCTTTTCTTCTTTGCATCTCACTTCTTTTCTTTTCTCAGATACCTGTAAGGCCTCCTCAGACGACAATTTGTCTTTCTGCATATCTTTTTCTTGGGGATGGTCTTGATCGCTGCCTCTTGTACAATGTCACGAACCTCCATCCATAGTTCATCAGGTACTCTATCAGATCTAGTCCCTTAAATCTATTTCTCACTTCCACTGTATAATCATAAGGGATTTGATTTAGGTCATAGCTGAATGGTTTAGTGGTTTTCCCTACTTTCTTCAATTTAAGTCTGAATTTGCCAATAAGGAGTTCATGATCCTAGCCACAGTCAGCTCCCAGTCTTGTTTTTGCTGACTGTATAATGCTTGTCCATCTTTGGTTGCAAAAATATAATCAGTCTGATTTTGGTGTTATCCATCTGGTGATGTCCATGTTTAGAGTCTTCTCTTGTGTTCTTGGCAAAAGATGTTTGCTATGACCAGTGTGTTCTCTTGGTAAAACTCTGTTGACCTTTGCCCTGCTTCATTCTATACTCCAAGGCCAAATTTCGCTGTTACTTGTTTATCACTTGATTACTGTTAAATGATTTTCAAGTGATTACATGCGTGATGCCCACTTACTTACAGTAATTGGCAAGAGTCATCAGTTTACCTGAAATCCACATGGTAAAGCTTAGTATTTTACCTTTGTTGAAGGCAGTTTTTATAACATCTCAGATAATTATGCTGAAGATTTAAGCTGATATTGTTAGGAGTGTACAGACTGTTTATTGTCTTCTCAGCTTTTGCAGCCTGACAAGGATCCCTCACTGAACTGATGGAACCCTAAACCACTCACTCAGCATCACCTAACCTGACACTGTTATCTTTTGCTTGAGAAAGATATCCTTTCCTTTGTCTTATTCTAGGAAATCTTTAACTTATGAGCTAGAGAAGACTTATGAGCTTAAGATTGATGAGCTAGTGAAGGCTTCTTTCTTCCACAAAAACCCAATTCAAGTCTTCCCAGGACTGCTAGCTTCTCCCCAGAGTTTATTAGATGAAGATAACTAACACTAGTGTCATTGCTCTTCTGCCTAGCAAAAGCCTGTTCATAGTAGATGACTAATATTTGTGTATAAAGTTTTCACTTAACACAAAGTCCAGAGAGTGAGAATGCAAGAATGAATAAATTCTCCTAGAATTTTGGCTGAGATGGAATACTTAAAATTTTTCAGTCGCAAGTAGATGAGCATAATTATTGCACCATTATAAGAACAGAATATCCAAAGGAGAACAAGATGGTGGACATGGAGTACATCTCTCTTCACAGATACTCAGGAATACACCTTCAGACACGGAAGTGCATGTAGAACACCAGCTGAGTGCAGACAGGAGTACCTGACCAGCAGAAAATAATATATAGAATCATGCAAAACTCAGTAGGATGAAGGAACTAGGGGGAAAAACAGGAGTGTTGGTAGGACTGGACCTGCCCTCGGTGGGTGGGGAACTGAAGCAGGGATCTGATTTCCACATTTGGGCAATTGTCTGAGTCAGGGGAGAAACATTTAAGGCTGAGAGTGAAACAGCTGATCTGTGGCAGCCTAAATGGAATGAGAATCAGACTGTCCTTGCCGCAGCCGTACATACCTGGACAGGTACGCAGGTCCCCTGGAAGGCATAGCAGCTAGGAGCTGGAATTAAGGGATTGTGAAGCAATCCCAGAGCAAGGGTTACTGTTAACTGTGAAGAGATGGATCGAGGAGATTATGGTGGGAAATGCCTGTGGAGGAATGCCGAATAGCCATGGAAGCAAGGCGATACTGCTGAGTCACGCATGGCGGGTGGAGCCGTTCCTGTAGCCTCTCTCCCCAAGGCCAGCATGGGCAGCTGAACAGTAGAGAGGCTCGAGCATCAAACACTTGATGCACTGAACTACAGAGTAGGATCCCAGCCAGGGTGCCCCTTCAAGTGTCTCACACATCAATCTACAGAGTAGGACCCCAGCCTGGGGGGCCCTCTTTGTGCCTGAACAATGGAGAAGGACCTCAGGAAACGGAGCCCTCTAAGTGCCTGAACGGGCAGAGCTACAGAAAAGACTGGCCAAAGAGGCCGTCTGCTCACCAGCTACAAAAGGCTGGAGAAAAAGACCCTGCTAGGTTCAAAACTCCTGCGGTGGAGGCAGTCCATGTCCCTGCACACTTGGCACCACCAGGGTCCCCGCAAGCCAAGCAGCCACACCACCTTCACACTCAGCTCTCACTGGGGCAGAGCTGCCATAGGCAAAAAATTTTGTGTATACGCCTGCAGGGTCACTTCGGTCATGTCCAACACTTTGCAATCCCGTAGACTGTGGCCTGCCAGGCTTCTATCAGGGGGTTTCTCCAGGCAAGGTTACTGGAGTGTATTAGCCAATACTGGTTGCCATATCCTTCTAGTGCACTATATTTCCTGCTGCCCTAGCTGCCAACTCCACTGTGACTCAAGCAGGTGCACCACCTCCACACCTGGCCCTCACAGGGGCAAACCGAAGTCCTCCAGGGCAGCCTCAGGAGCAAACTCCAGTGGATGACCCACATGCAGAGGTGGAAATAAAACCACAATTGAAACCCAAGGGCAGTGTGGCTAAGGAAGAAGACCCAAACCTTCCCACCAGCTGTACAAGCTGTAGATTAAATCCACATGATCAGCTAGGCAGACTCTGTGTCTGTGGAATATACAAAAGGGCGTTGAGAGCTCCCACCAAAAAAAAACAAAAACAAAACCAAAACACCAGTTCTGATAGCTGTGGACACTGGAGGCAAGAACACACAGGAGCAGGACCACATTAGACTCTGAGCTGCCTCCACAGCAGGTCCAGAAATCTGCACAGTGTTGGAGGGGATCCTAGGGAGGTGAGCTGGACTGGGACTCCCAGTGAGGGAAAGGACTCTGACAGCAGTGACTCCAGAAAAACATTTATTATTCTTATGTTTTGATTTGTTATGTAGATTCTTTTGGGTCCCCCCCACCCCGCCATTGTAGTTGTTGATATAATTGGCACTATAAAATCTAACTAAGCTCTTGAGCTTTCTTTTTTTTCTTCAGTCGCATTTTTTACTCTTGTTATAAACCTCTGCCTCTACATTGGGCTTTTCTGGTTCTATGGAGTTTTCCTTTCCTTTTCTCCTTTTTTAATTTTAATTTTTAATTTTTTAAACCTATTATTAGTTTTTCTACATTTATTCCTTTGTTTGCTTTTTCATTGCTTTATTCCTCACTTGGCACCTTGCTTTAGTTTTGTTTTCCAGTTTTTGCTTAAGTTAGTTTCGTTCTTAACTGATAAATATAATTTTTGATTTCCATTGTTTGCCAGGTCAATCTACTGTACTTGATTTTTGTTGGACTATTTAGACTTTGCTCATGGGTATATATATATGCGTGTGTGTGTGTGTGTGTGTGTGTGTGTATTCCATTATTTTAATTATTATTTGCCTGATTTTGTCACTGCTATTTGTATGGGGTTCATCTTTGGTTTCTCGTTTTGGGGTATTTGTTTTTATCTCACAAATGGCATAACAAACCACTTGTGAAATATTCATTCCTGACCAGAGATTAAGGTCAGGAGCACTGAGTCCAAGACCCTAGACTACCCGAGAATTAGACCTAGGGAATATCAGATAGTAAGAACTCACACAAAGGAAACCACTTGAATACAAGACCTGACATCACCCAACCACCAGTAGCACCTTATGCAGGATGCTTCATCTAAGCAACAAACAAAACAAAAATATAAACCCAGTCATCCGCAGACAGGATTATCACCTCACTTAGCCTTGCCCATCAGAGGAAAAACAGACAGACAAAAATGCTCAGCACAAATCTCACCCTATATGAAGCTTACATAAACCACTGGACCAACCTCAAGAGGGCAGAAAACAAAAAGAAGAAAGAATTCAACCTTGAAGCCTGGGTAAAGGAGACTGCAAACACAAAAAGTTAAAAAAGTACTAATGAAAAGGCAGAGAAATACTACACAAATGAAGGAACAAACTAGAAATACCAAAGTTCAAATAAATGAAGAAGAAATAGGCAAACTACCTGACAAAGAATTCAGAATAATGATAGTAAAGATGATCAAAAACCTTGAAAACAAAATGGAGAAAATGCAAGAATCAATTAAGTAGATATATAAGAATTAAAGAATAAACATGCAGAGACAAACAACACAATTACTGAAATTAAAAATACTCTAGAGGGAATCAATAGCATAATATCTGAAGCAGAATGATGAATCACTGAGCTGAAAGATAAAATGGTGGAACTAACTTCTAAAGAGCAGAATAAAGTAAAAAAAGTGAAAGGAACTGAGGATAGTCTCAGAGACATCTGGGACAATATCAAATGCTGCTGCTGCTGCTAGGTCGCTTCAGTCATATCCCACCCTGTGCGACCCCAGACGGCAGCCCACCAGGCTCCCCCGTCCCTGGGATTCTCCAGGCAAGAACACTGGAGTGGGTTGCCATTTCCTTTTCCAATGCATGCAAGAGAAAAGTGAAACGGAAGTTGCTCAGTTGTGTCCGACTCTGTGTGACCCCATGGACTGCAGCCCACCAGGCTCCTCCTCCCATGGGAGTCTACAGGCAAGAGTACTGGAGTGGGCTGCCATTGCCTTCTCCAATATCAAATGCACCAACATTCAAATTATAGGGGCCCCAGAAAAGGAGGAGAAAAAGAAAGGGTAGGGGAAATTTTCTGAAGAGATTATAGCTGAAAATTTCTCCAAAATGGAAAAGGAAAGTCAATCAAGTCCGAGAGGCACAAAGAGTTCCATACAGGATAAACCCAAGGAGAAACCCACCAAGACACATACTAATCAAATAAACAAAGACTAAACACAAAGAAAGAATATTAAAAGCAGCAAGGGAAAAGCAACAAGTAAAGTACAAGGGAAACCTCATATGCTTAACAGCTGATCTTTCAGCAGAAACTCTGCAGGCCAGAAGGGAATGACATGATATATTTAAAGTACTGAGAGGGAAAAATATGCAACCATGATTACTGTACCCAGCAAGGATCTCATTCAATTTTGATGGAGAAATCAGAAGGTTTTCAATCAAGCAAAAGTTAAGAGTATTCAGTACCACCAAACCAGCTTCACAACAAATGTTAAAGGAACTTATATTGTCAAGAAATACAAGAGAAGAAAAAAGACCTATGAAATTAACCCCAAACAGTTAAGAAAATGGCAATACAGACATACATATCAATAATTACTTTAAATGTAAATGGATTAAATGCTCCAACCAAAAGACACAGACTGGCTGAATGGATACAAAAACAAGACCTATATATATATGTTGTCTAGAAGAAATCCACTTCAGACGTAAAAACACGTATCGACTGAAAATGAGAGGATGGAAAAATATATTCCATGCAAATGGGAAGCAAAATAAAGCTGGAGTGGCAATCCTCTTATCAGACAAAAAAGACTTTAAAATAAAGAAGTTTATAAGAGATAAAGAAGGACACTACATAAGGATCAAGGGATCAATCCAAGAGGAAGACATAACAACTGTAAATATCTATGCACCCAACATAGGAGCTTCTCAATACATAAGACAAACACTAACAGACATAAAAGGAGAAACTGACAGTAACACAATAATCGTAGGAGACTTCAACACCCCACTCACACCAGTGGACAGATCATAAAAACAGAAAATTAATGAGGAAACACAAGTCTTAAATGATACATTAGATGAGATGTATCTCATTGATATCTTCAGGACATTCCATCCAAATGCAGAAGAATACACCTTCTCCAGTGCACATGGAATATTCTCCAGGACAGACCACATTTTGGATCACAAATCAAACCTCAGTAAATTTAAGAAAATTGAAATCATATCAAGCATCTTCTAGCACAACGCTATGAGACCAGATATCAATTACAAGAAAAAATCTGTAAGAAACACAAACACATAGAGATTAAACAACACGTTTTGAAATAAACAAAAGGTTAGTGAAGAAATTACAAGGGAAATAAAAAATTTTCTGGAAACAAATGAAAATGAAAATATAACAACTCAAAACCTATGGGATGCAACAAAAGCAGTTCTAAAAAGCAAGCTTATAGCAATACAATCCTACCTCAAGAAGCAAGAAAAACGTCAAATAGAGAACCTAATTTTATAACTAAAACAACTGGCAAAAGAAGAAAAAAGAGTGATAAAAAACCCTCAAAATTAGTAGAAGTAAAGAAATCACAAGGATTAGAGCAGAAACAATTGAAAGTGAAATTAAAGAAACAATAATAAAGATTAATAAAACTAAAAGCTGGTTCTTTGAGAAGATATATAAAACTTACAAACCCTTAGCCAGGCTAACCAAGGAAAAAAAAGAGGTAAGAATCAAATCAACAAAATTATAAGTGAAAAAGAAGAGGTTACAAAAGACAATGCAGAAATACAAAGGATTGCGAGTAACTATATGGTAATAAAATGGATAACCCTAAAGAAATGGACAGGTTCTTAGAAAAGTTCAATTTTCCAAGACTGAACCAGGAAGAAATAGAAATTATGAACAATCCAATTAAAAGCACTGAAATTGAAGCTGTGATAAAAAAAATCTCCCCCAAAATAAAAGCCCAGGCCCAGATGGCTTCATAGGAGAATTCTATCAAACATTTAAAGAAGAGCTAATGCCTATCCTTCTAAAACTCTTTCAAAAAATTGCAGAGGAAGGAACACTTTCAAACTTATTCTATGAGGCCACCATCACCCTGATACCAAAACCAGACAAAGACAACACGAAAAGGAAAACTACAGGGCAGTACCACTGATGAACATAGATGCAAAATCCCTCAGCAAAATTTTAGCAACAGAATTCAGCAACACATCAAAAAGCTCATACACCATGATCAAGTTGAGTTTATTCCAGGTATGCAAGGATTGTTCAATATATGTATATCAACCAATGTGACACACCATATTAACAAGTTGAAAGACAAAAACCGTATGATAATCTCAATAGCTGCAGAAAACGCCTTTGACAAAATTCAGCACTCATTTATGGTTAAAATTATTCACAAAATAGGCATAGAAGGAACCTATCTCAACATAGTAAAGGCTATATATGATAAGCTTACAGCAAACATTATTCTCAATGGTGAAAAACTGAAAGCATTCCCCTTAATTTCAGGAACACGACAAGTGTGTCCACTTTCACCACAATTATTCAATATAGTTCTGGAAGTCCTAGCTATAGCAATTAGGGAAGAAAAAGAAATAAAAGGAATCCAGATTGGAAAAGAAGTAAAGCTCTCACTATTTGTAGATGACATGAAACAGTACATAGAAAACCCTAAAGATAGTATCAGAAAATTACTAGAGCTAATCAGTGAATTTATCAAAGTGGCAGGATACAAAATCAATACACAGAAATCACTTGCATTTCTATATACTAACAATGAAAAATCAGAAAGAGAAATTAAGGAATAAATCCCATTCCCCATTGCAACAAAAAGAATTAAATATCTAGGAATAAACTTACCTAAGGAGACAAAAGAACTGTACACAGAAAATTATAAGACACTAATGAAAGGAATCAAAGACAACATAAACAGATGAAGAGATATTCCATATTCCTGGGTGGGAAGAATCAATATTTTGAAAATGACTATACTACCAAACACAATCAACAGATTCAATGCAATCCCTAAAAAATTACCAATGGCTTTTTTCACAGAACTAGAACAAAAATTTTCTCAGTTCATATGTAAACACAAAAGACCCCCAAATAGCCAAAGCATTCTTGAGAAAGAAGAATGGTGCTGAAGGAATCAACCTTCCTGACTTCAGATTATACTACAAAGCTACAGTCATCAAGACAGTATGGTACTGGCACAAAAAGAGAAATATAGACCAATGGAACAAGATAGAAAGCCCAGAAATAAACCCACGCACCTATGGGTACCTTATCTTTGACAAAGAAGGCAAGAATATAGAATGGGGCAAAGACAGCCTCTTCAATAAATGGTGCTGGGAAAACTGGACAGCTACTTGTAAAAGAATGATATTAGAACACTTCCTAACACCATACACAAAGATAAACTCAGAATGGATTAAAGACCTAAATGTCAGACCAGAAACTATAAAACTCTTAGAGGAAAACATAGGCAGAACACTTGATGACATAAATGAAAGCAAGATCCTCTATGACCCACTCCTAGAGTAACGGAAATAAAAACAAAAGTAAACAAGTGGGACCTGACTAAACTTAAAAGCTTTTTCATGGCAAAGGAAACTAAAAATAAGGTATAAAGACAACCCTCAGAATGGGAGAACATAATAGCAAATGAAACAGCAAAGGATTAATTTCCAAAATATATAAGTGGCTCATACAACTCAATACCAGAAAAACAAACAACCTAATCAAAAGGTGGGAAAAAGACCTAAATAGACATTTCTCCAAAGAAGACATGCAGGTGGCAAAGAAACACATGAAAAGATGCTCAACATCACTCATTATCAGAGAAATGCAAATCAAAACCACAATGAGATATCACTTCACACCTGTCATAATGGCCATCATCAAAAAGTCTACAAACAATAAATGCTGGAGAGGGTGTGGAGAAAAGGGAAAGCTCTTGCGCTGTTGGTGGGAATGTAAATTGATACAGCCACTATGGAAGATGATATGGAGATTCCTTAAGAAACTAGGATTAAAACCACCATTTGATCCAGCAATCCCACTCCTAGGCATATACCTTGAGGAAACCCAAATTGAGAGACACATGTATCCCATTGTTTATTGCAGCACTATTTACAATAGCTAGAACATGGAAGCAACCTAGATGTCCTTTGACAGATGAATGGATAGAGAAATGTAGTACATATACACGATGGAATATTAATCAGCCATAAAAAAGAACACATTTGAGTCAGTTCTAATGAGGCGGATGAAACTAGAACCTATTATACAAAGTGAAATAAGTCAGAAACAGAAAGATAAATACCATATTCTAATGCATATATATATATGGACTCTAGAAAAATGGTACTGAAGCATTTATTTACAGGGAAGCAATGGAGAAACAGACATAGAGAATAAACTTATCGACATGGGGAGAGGGAAGGAGAGGGTGAGATGTATATAAAGAGTAACATGGAAACTTCCATTTCCATACATAAAATAGATATCCAACAGGAATTTGCTGTATGGCCCACGAAACTCAAACAGGGGCTGTGTATCAACGTAGAGGGGTAGGATGGGGAGGGAGATGGGAGGCAGGTTCAAAAGGGCAGGGAAATATGTATACCTATGGCCGATTCATGCTGAGGTTTGACAGAAAACAACAAAATTCTATAAAGCAATTATCCATCAATTAAAAAAAAAAGAAGAGAATATCCTTTTAGAGACTACTTAGATTTTGGTAATTGAATCTAGGGGCATTTGCAGGATAATACCATTTTCTTATAAAAATGGAATGATATTGCAAGCACTGCATGTTGTATTAAGAAGTAATAATGTAAATTGAAATGGAAAGTAAATTGAATCAAATTAAAGTAAAATTAATTCAATAAATAAATTTCTTCTTAAATTAGCATCCTAAAAGTTAAATGCCAAATAATTTATACTCAGCTAAAGTTCTCTACAAAGTGAACATGGCCAACATTGTTTTATTATAAGGTATTTACTGCAAAAGCTTTTAATTTTAATTAGGTCCCATTTGTTTATTCGTGTTTTTATTTCCAATATTCTGGGAGGTGGGTCATGGAGTATCCCGCTTTGGATTATAGCAGATTAAAAGCTTTTGCACAACAAAGGAAACTATAAGCAAGGTGAAAAGACAGCCTTCAGAATGGGAGAAAATAATAGCTAATGAAGCAACAGACAAACAATTAATCTCAAAAATTTACAAACAACTCCTGCAGCTCCATTCTAGAAAAATAAACAACCCAATTAAAAAGTGGGCCAAAGAACTTAACAGACATTTCTCCAAGGAAGATACAAAAATGGCTAACAAACACATGAAAAGATGCTCAACATCACTCATTATCAGAGAAATGCAAATCAAAACCACAATGAGGTACCACTTTACACCAGTCAGAATGGCTGCCATCCAAAAGTCTACAAGCAATAAATGCTGGAGAGGATGTGGAGAAAAGGGAACCCTCTTACACTGTTGGTGGGAATGCAAACTAGTACAGCCACTATGGAAAACAGTGTGGAGGTTCCTTAAAAAGCTGCAAATAGACCTGCCATATGACCCGGCAATCCCACTGCTGGGCATATACACCGAGGAAACCAGAATTGAAAGAGCCACGTGCACCCCAATGTTCATCGCTGCATTGTTTACAATAGCCAGGACATGGAAGCAACCTAGATGCCCATCAACTGACGAATGGATAAGAAAGCTGTGGTATATATACACAATGGAATATTACTCAGCATTAAAAAAAAATTCATTTGAAGCAATTCTACTCAGATGGACGAAACTGGAGCCCATTATCCAGAGTGAAGTAAGCCAGAAGCAAAAACAACAATACAGTATATTAACACATATATATGGAATTTAGAAAGACAGTAATGAGAACCCAACATGGGAGACAACAAAAGGAACGCAGATGTATAGAATAGACTTGTGGACTTTGTGGATGAGGGTAAGGGTGGGATGAGATGGGAGAAGGGCATTGAAGCATGTTAATTGTCATGTGTCTAATCAATCGCCAGCCCAGGATTGATGCTCGGGACTGGTGCAGCGAGATTTCCCGGGGGGGAGGGAGGAGGGAGGGGGGACCCGGAGGGGAAGCATATGTAAACCCATGGTGATATCATAACAATGTATGGCTAAAACAATAATTAAAAAAATAAA
>ML662439.1:6998047-7038730 GCA_007570785.1 Antilocapra americana
AATTAAAAAAAAAAAAATAAAATAAAAAAAAAAAAAAGGTATTTACTGTTATTACTGTTATTAACAGTTCACAAATTTTACTTCTTGATTGTTCTTTTGTAGATTCTTCATTTGAGTTGTAGTGTCATATGTACAATTGGGTCTTTGACCCCTTTGCTTTTTCCCTGTAGTGAATAATGAAGAAATAGAATTTTTTAGCTCACATTTACTCCCAACTACAAGTGTGTAATCGATAAGCATGAAAAGATGGGATTGTATAAAAAAATGTGGCAATGTTTAGATTCTTCAGATTTCTACTCTTGCATCTTTAGCTCTTGTTCACAGGCAAAAAATAAAAACAAAAAACCTTCTGATCCTTACTGTAAGCACATTACCATTCACACACAGAGAGTAATAGAAGAGTTGACTTCCTAATAGAATCAGTAACTGATATGTAGGGATTTGGTAAAGACTAAATAAAATAGACTTGTATTTGATAACTTGAAAAAAATGAAAAACTCATTTTTATAAATTCATGAAGATAGCTAAAATATATTTGCTTATTTGGAGATCTGTGAAGAGGTATCTTCTTATTATTTTGGGGGAAAGGGGACAAAAAGCAGAAGGTATTTGACTTTGCTTGCTAATTGTTGCTTCATGATCCTTCTTTTCCTCATTCTGTGCCTGCTGGGAAGGGTCAGAGTTCAGTCACTTCTTTTCCTTTTTTCTCATTTCCATCCCAGTTAGTGGTTGCTCCTTCTGTCTTGGGTTTAAGGGCAGGGTGGGCATAAAGGAGGTGGAATAGGCAGTTCAGAGCTTCCCTGGTGGCGTGGTGGGAAAGAGTCAACCTGCCAAGCAGGAGATGCAGGTTCGGTCCCTGGGTCGGGGAGATCCCTGGAGAGGGAACTGGCAACCTGCTCCTGCATTCTTGCCTGGGAAGCCCATGGACAGAGGAGCCTCACGGGCTGCAGTCCATAGGGTGGCAAAGAGTAAGACATGACTGAGCTCCTGAACACACACATAGGTAGTTAAAGGGGAGCAGAAAAGTTCTTATTTTGACTGTGTTCTCATAACATTGCTCTGTGCTGTCTATTCCCAGCAAAAGTTTGAAGATGATTTTTTTTTTTTTTGTGGAGCATTTTTATAGGTTATTTGGAAGTCCTCCTCCATTTCTGGATGTCTCTTACTTGAAATACCCTCAAACATTACTTTTTTACTTAATTGCTTATTCCCTCTTTAGCATCAAAGTGTTTTATCCAAAAAGCTTTCTCACAAATTCTTCATGTAACCTGCCTCTTTCATGACATCAGTGTGGTTGATGAGTCCAAGAATCATGTAACTTTTTTTTTTAAGTTTAACTGCTTTATAAATATGACATTTTGTCTAACACTTCCTTTGGAAAACAACATTTATCCTCCCTTGGTGCCCCAGCTTAATCATATGCTCCCCCTCATAAAAGTATACTTGAAACCTATATTGAGAAAAGGCTCACTTTACAATTAGCACAGCTTTGAGCCAATGGGGCCCCATAATTTCACTGAAGATTATAAGGTTTCTTTTTTGTTCTATCTTGGGACCTGCAAGAATCATAAAAAAGATCCACTTCCTGTTACCAAGAGAGTGATTTAGGTCTCAACTGTGTTTGTTTAATTCATTGGTTCTCCTTTGAGCTGGGGTTGGAGGGTACACAGTGGAAAAAGGGTTTAGGAGTTGCCCTTTATTTATATCCCACAAAGATGCTTTATTTTCAACTACTGAGAACAAAACATGCTCACTTCTCTAATATAATGATAGTTAAAGGTTCCCCATAATTTAAAAAAAGTCAAATAAAATATTTCCTTTAGAGTTAAACAACTCATCTACAATTTGGCAATTTTTCTTAGAATCTATTCCCTAGATTGTTTCTTGCCTTAATATTTTTTCAAGTTGTCTGAATAATTGTATTCCCAAAGGATACAATTTTGTTCATTCAGACTTTAAGTCTATACTGCATTTTCCTTCATGAGAATATCAGACAATGACAAAAACACAAGTCAACCATAGCTTTTAAAGCTTTTGTCTTTAAAAATGTAAAATGACTTCATTTTCAGACTGAAAATTGAACATAAAAATATAAAAGTAATATTCTCATTGGTGTATATTCAATTTTATCCTGCTTCCCCAACTGAATGTTGATTTAAATTTGTATGGAATCACTTATCCTTTTCTTTTTGGTTCAGAGTTATTTTATTTATTCACCTGCTATTTCAGTTTAAGGCATGAAAAAGACTATATAATAATCTCTGAAATAGAATCAAGAGTGTGGTTTGCACAGGATAGTTTCTACCAATACTTTAGGCAGAAACACTTGGTCAACTTTTCCATTTGTAGCAACAATGCATTTAGCTATGAGGAAAAAAAGGCATTTATTGGCCTTATACTGCTTGAAGGTTTTTCCTCCCTGAATGTTTTAAATGTTTCTTACTGAAATATATTGTAGGGAATTTCTTAACCCTCCTTTCTTTTCCCCTTTCCTTCTTTTAATTTTATTCTTTATATATTTAAGTTTAAACTTCAGTTTCAACACTTGGTAACATTGCCTCAGTTCCCTTACAAATAAAATTAGATAATATCAAACCCAGGCATAAGTACAGAATGAAATAACATATGGGAAGGGCTTATGTGGCACAATACCTCACTTTATATAGTTTAACAAAGTTATGTAAAAAATTAGGAATGCAGTCAAAAGCATTGGATAGGATCTGTCTACCCAATTTAGTTTTTTGTAAGCCTATTGCCTTTTGTTCTTTGATTATCAGGGAAGTTCAGGTAGTGCCCTAACTTTCAACTAGCTTCCTCTTTAGTATTTCTTTTCCATCATAGGTGAAGTCTAGCATTCTTGACAGGGACCCTGATCAATCTACCCTGCCCCTGTGATTAAATACCCTCATCCAGGGTCTACTTCAAATTGGACAAACCTCCGAGAATCATTGTACCATCAGCTTGATGGTATGGATGAAGACTACCTGCCTGCGACCACAGTTTTCTTACACAAGATACTGACTTAGGTTCAGATCTGATCCTCGTTTACATGTTGCTTATATATATATATATATATAAATATATATAAATATAAAATATAAATATATATATATTTATAAATATATAAATATATATAATATATATAAATATATATTTATTATATTTATATATAAATATATATATATATTTAAAATAGCTTAAAATCACTAGTGCTTGAATTATGAAGATGATCAAAGGAGAATAAACTAAAAAATACAAATTATCTACAACCTAGATTTAATGCATGTCCAGATTTGGCTACATGTACTTAAAATTCTTAAAAAGATTGTTAAAAGTGCAAGTGAAATTTCTCCTTTTCCATCCTCTCCTCTCCTTCCTTACCTAGAAGAAACTTCTCTTCTTAAGTTAGTATGTATCTATTATTTTTTTGGCTGTGTTGTGTGACATGTAGGAACTTAGCTCCCCAACCAGGGAACCTCTGCCCCCTACAGTGGAAGCATGGAGCCTTAACCACCGGACCACCAGGAGCTCTCATTTTATCTATGTTTTATAATTTAGCACAGAGTTATACTATCTGGTGCTTTTAAAATTTGCATACGTGATATATGTATCTCTCTGAATTAAACTTTTGTCTTTAGTAAGATTAATACTTAAGAATATATTGAGGTCTAGGATATATATTTTATAGTATTCATACAATAGAATCTTCTTATCCTGTGTGTGTGTGTGTGTATTGGACATTTGAGTTCTTTCTAGCTTTTCTTTATTACAAATAATGCTGGGAGGAACATCTTCACACAAGCAAGTTTTGTTGGCATATATGCAAGGATGTATATCCTGAAGTAGAATTGCTATGTTGTATGGTATGTGGACTTAAGACTTCTTTCTACCCATCTAGGCTGCCATGTTTGGTACCATCCAAACAAAGAGATATCATTTCGGGTAAGGTGTACCTGGTATGATTTACTGGGCCAACAGCATAGGATGAACCCTTTCCTGGGTCATCATGTCCACAGCACAGTCATTTCTAAAACGCCCTTACATTATTAGCATCCTGCATGATTTATTTGCTTTGTAAAGGTTTATATATCTTGGCTGGAAAATAATTCTACTAGATTAAGAATACTGTTACCCAGCAGGCTTTGAGAAGATAAAACATAATTGGTCATTTTTTTGAGATTAAAGACCAATGAGTAGCATGTTGTTATCTAAATAATGAGTTTTGCCAAAGTCATGAAAGTACATCCTAAAAATAAACAAAATCCACTTTATTGGAATTTTTTATTTAGTTTTAAAATCTAGTTGGTGCTTAATATTTCCTGCATGTAGTGCAAGTAAATCATAGCTAATCACTCACCCATTTGTATCTAAATGTTGTTTATTAGTAGATAAAGCTTTCTCAAAATGAAAGAAGTACTTGAAAAAAGCAAAGAAAAAAACAAAACAAAGAAAAAGCCTCACATAAAAGACTTGCATTTGATTTTACAGTAACAGTTGAACTGAATATGATTAAAACATGATTGATCTTGAAGTAAGAGGTGAATGAGTCATATACTCATAATGTTTTGTTGTGGTTGTTTAGTTGCCAAGTTGTGTTGAACTCTGCGACCCATGGACTGCAGCACACCAGGCTTCCCTGCCCTTCGCTATCTCTTCAGTTTTTTGAAACTCATGTCCATTGAGTTGGTGATGCTATCAAGTGTCTCGTTCTCTGTTATCCCCTTCTCCTCCTGCCCTCCATCTTTCCCAGAATTAAATAGTTAAAAACAATATATGTTTAAAATATTAAATGAATGAATGAATTTATAACATCTTTGAGAGACAAATCCATATGCAATTTTTCTTTGTATCGTGTGGTCTCAAGCACAATACTATGTGCATGGGAAATACTAAAGAGCTGTTGCTGAGTGAATGAATTAATAGTGGACAAGTGATGCTTGAAGTGATGACAGGAGATGTACAGATTTGTTTGCTTTCTCATTAGGATTAAAATTGGGCAATAGAATATTAAATTAAAATTAATTAACCCTAGTGCCCTATTTTAGTCTAATATTGAGAGGGTTTTTTTTGGTAATTCAAAATTAGAGGGGATATCTATCCTATAATATTTAAAACCCATTCTGCATAGTAATATTTGTTCATTCAATTGAAAACTTTTAGCAAAATGCCTCTGACATTTATAGCATCATTAAAAAAATATTCTGAGGACCTAATTATAATTCCTTTTCAAGCTTTTAAGACAATTACTCAGTCTCTTGGGTTTTCCTACACCATGTGCTAGTACGTGACAGATGTTTGGATAGCTGTGACCAAGCAGACTGGTCACTTCAGGGTTTGTTTGAACCACATGCAAGAAAAAACATAATGTTGAGACAGAATGCTGAAAACTGTGTAAACCAGGCAATTAATATGATGAGTTATGACCAACATTATTTTTAATGATATAAAAATGATCAGAATATGTTTGCACATAGGAAGTATTATTTCAACAAATTGTATAAATATGTTTTAAAATACAGATTTGTGATTCAAAATATATTTCCTCCCATGGTTACAATAAAAATATTTGGAAGCCAATTTCTTAATGGATCCAAAAGGATAGGTCTCTTAAATAGTGACTATAAAAAGTAGAGAGAGGCAAAGACCAAGAGAATGTTATAAAAATTGAGGATAGAGGGCATTTTTAAAAAGGAGGAAATGATTAACATGTCACTTGCCATAGTGAGATCAATAAGATAAGATGCTGCTACTAAGTCACTTCAGTCGTGTCTGAATCTGTGTGACCCCATAGACAGCAGCCCACGAGGCTCCCCCGTCCCTGGGATTCTCCAGGCAAGAACACTGGAGTGGGTTGCCATTTCCTTCTCCAATGCATGAAAGTGAAAAGGGAAAGTGAAGTCGCTCAGTCGTGTCAGACTCTCAGCGACCCCATGGACTGCAGCCCACCAGGCTCCTCCCTGCATGGGATTTCCAGGCAAGAGTACTGGACTGGGGTGCCATTGCCTTCTCTGAAGATAAAATGAAAAAGGGCTAATTTGATTTAGCAATAAGGAGGCCATAGATGACTGTTTCATTTCGGTGATGAAATGGGGCTTGATTAGTTTCATGAATCAGTGGTATTAAGAAAGTAGAGGCAAGTTAAGAGAGATCACTTTAAAAGCTGGACTGAAGGCACCAGAAAGAGGAAGTCGAAAATTTTGTAAAACCTAAGTCTTATTTTTCTTATCTATAAAACAGATACAAGAATACTTACATAAAAGTCTGATGTGTAGCTTGGGCACCATGCATGGACAGCCTCATTAAATGTGAGCCACCATCACTGCCACCACCACCACCATCATCATTCCTGGTGGTAGTTAATTTCCAAAGGTTCTTATACCACCCTGACTCCATTATTCTTACCTGCTACCTTAGAATTCTGGTTACAAGACTTAATGATTTTTTGTGTATAGGTTAACACTAGAGGGGAGGGTGTGGTATAAATTACCAACTCACAAGAGGACCAAGGCTAGACTATGTAGCCCATTAAGCCAAATTCTGTGGAGAGATTTGTAAGCACATATAATATGTGCTGAATATTTACTGTGTGCCTGACACTGTTTAAAGCATTTCATACTCATTAATCCTTGCAGTCACCCTATAGGGTGTATTCTGAATACATCCTCATGAAATGAGACACAGGGAGGTATTAAGAGTTAAATAAGCATGTTGCACATACTGTTTTATTGTAGCTGTGGTTTGGGTCCTTTGGGGGAGGAAGATTTAAATAACTTAAAGCCAAAGAGAGAGGGAATGGAGAAAGAGAGAGAGAGAGACCACATATATGTTCTTTCCTGTTTCTTTTTCTTTTGTCCATGAAAAAAGAGTGAGGTTCACAAGCTAAGTCTTAAGAATAAATCCACTCCTGCAGTGTTTATCAATCATCCTTTTTGAACATTTTTTGGTTAGGGTTTAGAACACTGGGAGAAGACTTTGCACAGTTCCCTCTGGACAAGGGAAAGAGCTTTTGCCGCACTGTTTTTAAATGAATAAATCAGAAGTGGCTGCCAGACATACCCTTCACTGTGCACTGTTGATATAAATTGAAGCAACCACTGTAGATGAATGGAGGTAGAAACCATTGCCTGTTTGGGAGAATGGGAAGGAGGTAGTTGGGACAACTATTGGCTGTGGAATTGGAAATACAATTTGACTGTGAAGCATTTCCAAAGATACTGCAGGCTAAAATTTCAAAGTATCTCCAGAGGATTTAGTTTTATTACTCACACTGATGTCAGTGGGAACGGGGCAGTTATAGCCTTGGCTGCTCCCTGGAACTTTGCCTGTCTACTCCTGTTTCAGCCGTTAGAAATTATTTGTTTCACAGTCTCTTTCTGCCCCCTCACCCCCCATCCAAATAAACCAGTCTCAAGTAATTGATATTAAGGTAATACCAGAAAAGTAATCCCGAAGAACAGCTACCAGCTCTGAACTGTCAGCCAGAGAATACAGATGGCCCTCTCTTTGGGAAACAAAGATTTCGTATGAAAGCAGTTCTCTCCATGTGAAAGCTGATCTTCTTGTTGACTTCCGTTATAAAATTGGAGGCTTGTTCCCCCAGAAAATCTCTGACAAGGAAAACAGAAACACATTTAAAGGCAGCAATTAAAAAAAATATATAACACTGATTAATGCAATATAGATGAACATTTAAACAAGTTTGAAACAGTGAAAGCTATTTTTGTGTTTCTTAAGTTGGCTTTCATTTGAAAAGTAAATCAATCAGTTCAGATAGAAAAAAAAATTAACAATTGGCTCAAAGATTTTTTCAGCTTCTTTCCATCTCCATTCCTTCACATTCTGTAACAGAATGTTGTTTATAGTTCCCTTTGGTTGAACAGACTATACTTCTTGGTAGTTTAAGAAAACTCCTAGTTTATCATTATTGCTTTTTAAAATAATGAACATGCTTATCCAGTTGAAAGGGGTTTCTGGAGGCTATCCAAAAGTACAACAGGAGTAACAGTTTAAGTGATAAGAAACTGAATTAGCCATAATTCAATACCATATTCTATAAAAAGGCATATTGCTCAATGCTGAATTTTATTCTATAGGGTTTTCATGTACTCTCAACGATTCCCACTTTCTGGATGAAGTATTACCTTCCAGTGTCAGGTCAGGCCTAACACCAGGTTCCCTTGACCTCCTTCTCTAAACTCACTTTATTTTTGAGCACCCATTTCCCTCCACTTCAATACACTTCCAGTTGCAAATTCTGATTTATATTTAATCAGTCAGCAGCTGAGCAACTGTCTTCAGTACTTAGCTGGTTGACAGTGTGGACCAATTAACATTACGTATTGCCACTCAAAGTCACTAGACTAAAGATGCTGGCCTTTAGGGAGACTCATGGTTGCTCTCTGTACCACCACCTCATCACTGCCTCTGACTTCATTCTTGGGTTTGCTGAGAGGGATATATTATATTCAAGGATTGTAGACAACTACACTTTGGTTTATTTTCCTTTCTCCTGAATTTGGGCCAGCCCTCTGACTGCTTAACCAATAGAATGACATAGAAGTGACCCGATGTCTGTTCTAGACCTAGACTTTAAACCCTGGCAGCTTCAAATGCATTCTCTAAATGAATGCTGTTGGGATACATTCCTCTGAGCACCAGCTGATTTGCTTGGCGAAGCCCCTAGCCTCCTAAAAAGGATGCATTCAGGTGTTCGAGAGTGCCATTTTTGTTCCCAGCCCACAGCTGGCATCCACTGCCAGCCACTTGAGAGAGCCAGCTTGGAGGCTCCAGCTGAGCCCTCCATTGCCTGCAGCCCCAGCTAACATCAGGTGAAGGGGAAGAACTCAGCTTGCAGAGTTTGGAGAGAAAATAAATAGTGTTTTAAGCCCTTAGATTTTGGGGTGGCTGGTTACACAGCAATGGAGGACAGAAACAGAGTATTTTTTCAGTTATGGTGTTGGGGAATAGAAATGTCAAGATGAGGAGAAAGGAGGTTTATGTCATGAGACTTTGTCTGGATGGTTTTTCCCATGTATAGGGTTTGCTTCTCCTCATCTGGTATGTTATGTCTAGTCTGATCGTGTGAGAGCACTGAGCTCTGCTTTCTTTTGAGAACTGATAGCTCCCTTGCCTCCCTTACTCTGCTTGAAAATCAGTTACGGGTACCCGGATGAGTCTTAGGCCTGCCGAGGGTAGCCAAAAGATGCCTCATTCTTTCTGGTATGTTTCCAAGGTTCTGTAGTGGGATTTGCTTGCCAAAGCTTTCAATAAGGTTTTTCCTCATCAGATGTTCTGTCTTTTGTTTTTTTCCTTTGCATGCTTTTAATTTTTTTAATAAAATTTTTATGGGAGTATAGTTACTTTATAATGTTGTATCAGATGTTCTTTGTCTATAAGTCTCCTTCAGGGAACTTGAGGAAGGTGGCTGTGGCTGAATCAGATTTAGATATTCATGATCCTCAGACGTGGCCATTTTCAAACTCTTCCCATCTACAACGTGCTTCCCAGGTGGGATACAGTGCAAAGGGTTGCAAAGAGTTGAACACCACTAAAATAACTTAGTGCACACACACACCATCTTCAACAAGAATTTTCAGCTGAAATTTTTAGGGAAAAGGATTATGTGTCTATTTGCTTATTTCCCCCACCAAGCCCTGTAGCCTTCTGTACTAGGCTAAGTTGTGTCAGTTGTGTCTAGTTCTTTGCAACCAATGGACTATAGCCTTCCAGGCTCCACTTTATGGAGAGGATTGTCAACACTATGGGCTTCCCAGGTGGCACTAGCAGTAAAGAACCTGCCTGCCAATGCAGGAGATGTAAGAGACATGGGTTCAATCCCTGGGCCTGGAAGATCTCCTGGAGAAGGGCATGGCAACCCACTCCAGTATTCTTGCCTGGAGAATCCCCATGAACAGAGGAGCCTGGTGGGTAGCCTGCTGGTCCATAGGGTAGAAAAGAGTCAGACATGACTGAGTGAGCATGCACGCACACACATGCCTTGTAAATTTTTTCTTTAGTAACCTATGTATGATCTTTCCTATTGTGCTATCTCTTTCCTGCCTGGAATCTTCAGGGTTAAAACTGCAAGTATTTATAAGCTATCCTCAATTTTTAGATCACAGAGAACTTTGAGCTGTATATTTTATCAGAGCTGTACTGTGTAAATTACTGCAAGATGATGGCTATGTATGCCTGATGTTGTGCTGTGCTTAGTCACTCAGTTGTGTCCAACTCTTTGCGACCCCACGGACTATAGCCCACAGGCTCCTCTGTCCATGGAGATTCTCCAGGCAAGAATACCGGAGTGGGTTGCCATGCCCTCCTCCAGGGGATCGCCCCTACCCAAGGATCAAACCCAGATCTCCCACTTTGCAGGCATATTCTTTACTGTCTGAGCCACCAGGGAAGCCCATATATGCCTGCTAGTGAATATTTATAAGTCAGTAACTCACTTCTCTCCAAATCAATATAATTGTAACTCAGAGGACACTACTTTTCTAACAAATCACTGTTAAACTTAGCTCATCTGTTACTCACAAAGCTATCATGTTTACTCCTTCCTTGCATGATATTTTCTTTCTTTACTACTTCATTTACATTCCCCTCGTTCTGGATGTCTTGTTTTTCAAAGCAATCACAGCTTTGAAGATGTCATATGAGCATGAATAGAAAATGATAAGATTTAGGTTTTTCCTCTCTTCCTAAAATATTCTTAAGACCTGTGGTAAACTCATACCGTAAGCCTCAGCATTATAATCAGTCATTTGTACATATTAATTGTCTAGGACTTTGGAACTTTGGTAGTTAGAATCCAAGTTTGAGGAATTATCCCTTCCACCCTTTTTCTCAATTGACATTAGAGGTTATCTTTGTCAAAGTTTTAACATGGTTTTATTGTCAGGCTACACTTTTCTTTGTTTTATTCTTTTGAAGAACTTCTTCACCCTTGCTTTTTTCCAGATATTAAGGACCTTGTTACCAATGCCTATCAAAAAGCAGTGCCTCTATTCCTTTGCTGTTTACTTTCAAAGTTCAGTGTATAGGACTTGTAACAACTTTTAACTGGATATACTATAATACATTTTATATAAGTTACTAAATGGCTTGCATCATGCATGGCAGAAGGTAGGCAAGTATGTTAAACCTATATAATCACCAGTGAAATTGATACAAGAGAATCTTTAAGTCCAGTTTATTTATAAAATAATAAACTACATATCTATGTATCTGTCTATGGATATGCATATCTCTCTATCTATATCTTGGTCAGGTTGGGGGCCATCTCATCTATTCAGTGGAAACCCCAGATTTCCTTTTTTTTGGCTGTGAACTTAGGAATTTACAGAATTCCCAGAGGAAAGTAAAATTTTGATGAAATCCTAGTTCTCCCGGAGTATTACTTTTATTTATCTACTTTTTCAATGACTTAACCCTTTTCTCAAGCTTCCCTGATAGCTCATTTGGTAAAAAATCTTCTGCAAGGCAGGAGACCCCGGTTTGATTCCTGGGCCAGGAAGATAGGCTACCCACTCCAGGAATCTTGGGCTTCCCTTGTGGCTGAGCTGGTAAAGAATCCACCTGCAATATGGGAGACATGGGTTCAATCCCTGGGTTGGGAAGATCCCCTGGAGAAGGGAAAGGCTACTGTATGGTCCATGGGATTGCAGAGTCGGACACACACACACACACACACACACACACACACACTTTTCCTACATGTAAAAGAAAATGAAAACTGGTTTATCTTTAACAGTTATTTTATTTTATTTTATTAATTTGTAAGGCTTGTATTCTTTTTCCTCCTAAGGAAGAAAAAATATTTTGGATATCCTGAGGAAATAGTGAATATTTGATGATGTGCTATCTTTGCAGTATTCTAAATTCTTTGTGTAATAGTCATTTATAAATATAAAGAATTAGATTATTATTTCATTAGAATTATAGAGTTTTTTTGGCATTAATAAACATTTTCACAAATACTCTAAGTTAGAACATGTAGTAATGAAGTGATGGATGTGTATTTAAGTGCCTTAGATTGATTTAAAACTGATATTTTCTTCAACCTTTGAAACTCTTATTAACACAGCAGGTTTATCATTAGAAACATTCCCAGAAGAAAAGTGGTTCTATTTGCAAGTGGAAGAAATCTGCTTCACTATTCCAGGACAAAAACATAATGTTCATAGATTTCCTGTTTCAGAAGACTAACAAGTTAATTAGCATTCTTATACTCAGAATATTCTTCTTCTTCCTCTTTTTCCTTCATCAAATGAAATGTATATTCTAACTTTAATTTAGAATATAAAAAGAGATGTTCACAGGTGTTTTTATCCCGCAATTACAGGCTGTTTGTGGGAATAGCCCTGGACCACAGTTACTATTACTGCCTTCAGTTGAAAGCTGCATTCCAACCAAGTTGACTGATTCCAAGATCTGTGCTCTTTGTAAGTCACCCTGGTGGACGTGTAAAGAAAGACCGACTGTTTCTGTAAATTTTTCATTTTTCACAAGTTACTCTCCAGAGAATAACTGCCCTAATTAAGGGTAATTTATAGCAGAAACAACCTGGGTGCTGGACAGTTGCATTGGGTTAAGACATAGTGGTGGGGAGTTGTGCCCTTCTCTCCAAATTATTTTGGCTCTTCCTAGAGGATCAGAGTGCCATAGGATTTTCCTGTGCTTTGGTGCCAGGTCATGCTTTTGGTACATAGTGATACTCCTGGAATTCTTGTTTGACCTTGTTGATTTCTTCTTGACTATAGCCTTATGTTATAATATTATCTAAAGTCGATTTTTTTCTGCTTCTACGCATTTTCTCTGCTTTACTATTTACATAAGGCCTGTATTTTAGAGCTATAAAGATGTTCAAATATTATCTCCAGTCTAAAGAGTAATTATGGCTCTATCTTCTGATTCTTCTTTATAGCAGTTTTCTTTGTCTCACTGATTCTAGCCTTTTCTACTGATTCTTACTTTACTAGTTCTGAATTGTCTCATTATAGTTAATCATAATCTCAGGAAAATTTCACATTTAATGTTTACTATAGAGGACTATAATCCAGACTTCTTTATAAATCAAATTATAAACCTTATATTGAAATATATATTTATATCATTTATCACCAGGCATCCATATAACATTACATGTTCTACATACCTGATATTCTAGAATACAAGACTTTTATTCTTTAAAATATGGTACTCAGTTGGTTACTAGTCTTCAAGTCCTTTTCTCAGATACTTTACAATCTACGTTTTGAAGGTGATTTCTCTACCTTTTGAAGGTGATTTCAGCCTTATTCAGTTCAGTTCAATCGCTCAGTCATGTCCGAATTTTTGCAACCCCATGGCCTGCAGCATGCCAGGCTTCCCTGTCCATTACCAACACCCGAAGTCACTCAAACTCATATCTACTGAGTCGGTGATGCCATCCATCTCATACTCTGTCATCCCCTTCTCCTCCTGCCTTCAATCTTTCCCAGTATCAGGATTTTTTCAAATGAGTCACTTCTTTGCATCAGGCGGCCAAAGTATTGGAGTTTCAGCTTGAGCATCATTCCTTCCAATGAATATCCAGGACTGATTTCCATTAGGATTCTCTCGTTGGATCTCCTTGCAGTCCAAGGGACTTTCAAGAATCTTCTCTAACACTACAGTTCAAAAGCATCAATTCTTCATCATTCAGCTCTTTTTATATTCCAACTCTCACATCCATACATGACTACTGAAAAAAACACAACTTTGACAAGATGGACATTTTTTTAGCAAAGTACTGTCTCTACTTTTTAATATTCTGTCTAGGTTGGTCATAACTGTTCTTCCAAGGAGCAAGCATCTTTTAATTTCATGGCTGCAGTCATCATCTGCAGTGATTTTGGAGCCCAAAAAAATAAAGTCTGTCACTGTTTCCATTGTCTCCTCATCTATTTGCTGTGAAGTGATGGGACCAGATGCCGTGATCTTAGTTTTCTAAATGTGGAATTTTAAGCAAACTTTTTCACTCTCTTCTTTCACTTTCAAAAAGAGGCTCTTCTAGTTCTTCAATTTCTGCCATAAGGGTGGTGTTGTCTGCATATCTGAGGTTATTGCTATTTCTCCTGGCAATGTGGGTTTCAGCTTGTGCTTCATCCAGCCCAACGTTTCTCATGATGTACTCTGCATATAAATTAAATAACCAGGGTTACAATATACAACCTTGACATATTCCTTTCCCAATTTGGGACCAGTCTGTTGTTCCATGTCCAGTTCTAACTGTTGCTTCTTGACCTGCATACAGGTTTCTCAGGATGCAGGTCAGGTGGTCTGGTGTTCCCATCTCTTTCATAATTTTCCAGTTTGTTGTGATCCACAGAGTCAAAAGTTCTGGTGTAGTCAATAAAGCAGATGTTTTACTGGAACTCTCTTGCTTTTTCAGTGAGAATACGGATGTTGGCAATTTAATCTCTGGTCCCTCTGCCTTTCCTAAAACCAACTTGAACATCTGGAAGTTCATAGTTCACATACTGTTGAAGCCTAGCTTGGAGAATTTTCAGCATTACTTTACCAACGTGTGAGATGAGTGCAATTGTGCGGTAGTTTGAACAGTCTTTGGCGTTGCCTTTCTTTGGGATTGAAATGAAAACTGACCTTTTCCAGTCCTGTGGCCACTGCTGACTTTTCCAAATTTGCTGGCATACTGAGTGGAGCACTTTCACAGCATCATCTTTTAGGATTTGAAATAGCTCAACTGGAATTCCATCACCTCCACTTGCTTTGTTTGTAGTGAAGTTTCCTAAGGCCCCCTTGACTTTGCATTCCAGGATGTCTGGCTCTAGATGTGTAATCACACCATCATGGTAATCTAGGTGATGAAGATCTTTTTTGTATAGTTCTTCTGTGTATTCTTGTCTTCTCTTCTTAGTATCTTCTGCTTCTGTTATGTCCACACCATTTCTGTCCTTTATTGGGCCCATCTTTGCATGAAATATTCCCTAAGTTCCTTGAGGAGTTCTCTAGTCTTTCCCATTCTATTATTTTCCTCTATTTATTTGCATTGATCATCAAGGAAGGCTTTCTTATCTCTCCTTGCTATTCTTTGGAACTCTGCATTCAAATGGGTATATCTTGCCTTTTCAGTTCTGGCAGCTCTATATTGGGGTTAATGGCAACCTCCTCCAATTGGGCTTATGCCATACCCAGGTCTACTGAACCAGAGCCCCTGCCCCTGCACAGTCCACTGCTGACCCATACCTTCATAGGAGATATTCAAACACAGTTCTGGGTCAGTCTCTGTGGGGTCTTATTCAATACTAGCTGATTGAATATAGCCTTATTCAATACTAATACTACCTTAAATGTTCATTTAGTAATATCCTATATTCTACTTCCTGCATGGAGAATTTTAATCTTCCAACTTGTCATTGAATTACTAACTGTTTTATTTCTTTGGTACCTATTATCCTCTAAGAATTTACTTTTCCTTCTAACTCTAGAGAAAAGCAGAATTTCAAAATCAAATGAATGGATAAAGAAGGTGTGTGTGAGTATGTGTGTGTATAGAGCCATAAAAGAGGTGAGATAATACCATCTGCAGCAACACAGATGGAGCTGGGAACTATCAAATTGACTAAAGTAAGTCAGACAGAGAAAGACAGATATATGATATCTTTTATGTATAATCTACAAAAAATGATACAAGTTAATTTATTTACAAAACAGAAATAGACTCATAGACATGGAAAACAGTCTTATGGTTACCAAAGGGAAAAGGTTGGGAGGGATAAATTAGGAGTTTAAGATTAACAGATACACACATCTATAGATAAAATAGGCAAACAACAGACTTATTGTGAGGACAGGGAACTATGTTCAATATCTTGTAATAACCTATAATAGAAAATAATCTGAAAAAGAATATCTATCTGTCTATAACAAATCTGTCTGTCTGCCTATATCTGAATCACTTTGCTACATAGCTGAAAATAGTACAACATTGCAAATCAAGTACACTTCAGTAAAAGTTATTTCTTTTGAAAAAAAATTAACTAGTTCTGCTCTTATGGCAGAAGGTGAAGAAGAACTAAAGAGCCTCTTGTTGAAAGTGAAAGAGGAGAGTGTAAAAGTTGGCTTACAGCTCAACATTCAGAAAACTAAGATTATGGCATCTGGTCCCATCACTTCATAGGAAATAGATGGGGAAACAGTGGAAACAGTGGCAGATTTAGTTTTTTTGGCTCCAAAATCACTGCAGATGGTGATTGCAGCCATGAAATTAAAAGATACTTACTCCTTGGAAGAAAAGTTATGACCAACCTAGACAGCATATTAAAAAGCAGAGACATTACTTTGCCAACAAAGGTCCATCTAGTCAAGGCTATGGTTTTTCCAGTAGTCATGTATGGATGTGAGAGTTGGACTATAAAGAAATCTTAGCACTGAAGAACTGATGCTTTTGAACTGTGGTGTTGAAGAAGACTCTTGAGAGTCCCTTGAACAGTAAGGAAATCCAACAAGTTCATCCTAAAGGAGATCCGTCCTGGGTGTTCATTGGAGGGACTGATGTTGAAGCTGGAACTCCAATATTTTGGCCACCTGATGTGAAGAGCGGACTCATTGGAAAAGACCCTGATTCTGGGAAAGATTGAGGGCAGGAGGAGAAGGGGAGGACAGAGGATGAGATGGTTGGATGGCATCACCGACTCAATGGACATGGGTTTGGGTAGATTCTGGCAGTTGGTTATGGATCGGCTGGCCTGGCGTGCTGCGGTTCATGGGATCACAAAGAATCGGACACAACTGAGTGACTGAACTGAACTGAACTCCTTGGAAGGAAAGTTATGACCAACCTAGACAACATATTAAAAAGCAGAGATATTACTTTGCCAACAAAGTTCCATCTAGTCAAAACTATGGTTTTTTCCCGTAGTCATGCATGGATGTGAGAGTTGGACTACAAAGAAAGCTGAGCAAGGAAGAATTGATGCTTTTGAACTGTGGTTTTGGAGGAGACTCTTGAGAGTCCCTTGGACTGCAAGAGGATCCAACCAGTCTATCTTAAAGGAAATTAGTCCTGAGTGTTCATTGGAAGGACTGATGTTGAGGGTGAAACTTCAGTACTCCGGCCACCTGATGTGAAGAACTGACTCATTTGAAAAGACCCTGATGTTGGGAAAGATAGAAGGTGGGAGGAGAAGGGGACGACAGAGGATGAGATGGTTGGATGGCATCACCAACTCAATCAACATGAGTTTGGGTAGGCTCTGGGAGTGGTGATAGACATAGAGGCCTGGCGTGCTGTGATCCATCGGGTCGCAAAGAGTTGGACACAACTGAGCGACTGAACTGAACTGAGCTGTTAGGCATTTTGTTTAGGGATAGGAATACAGATGCATATATTTCTACCATATACTCAGTCTCCTAAATTTTGTATATGATTAGAAAATGCAATATCTCAGTCCATCAGCTTAGTAGTTGAGTGGCTGTCAGAAGGTATTTAGATTTAATCCGTGCATGATAACAGTAAATAGAAGATCATTTTATTGGTGATGATCTGTTTATTTTGGTATAGGGAGAATTCCTTTCTTTGGCTCTGTTCCCCATAACCCATAGATTGTATCCTCATCAGAGTACTTGAACCAAACAACATTCAACCTTGTTCAGAGATTCAAGTATTGATTTTTAAAGTATAAAATACATGGTAAAAATCAAAGGAAAGTGATGAAGACATATCCCAGACCTCCCAAAAGTGCTGTAGTGTAGGTAATGGGAAGCCTCTGAGATTTAGTACATAACTTGCTGCTGCTGCTGCTGCTAAGTCATGTCAGTCATGTCCGATGACCGACCCCATAGACGGCAGCCCACTGTCAGGGAACATTTGGCAGGAGGCTTCTTGTGTGCTGGTTTCTGATGTCCCTTATCAACCCCTGAATATTCAGAGATGAGTGGAGAGGTATACCTCTCCCAGGGACAAAAGGAATGCACACATTCTTAAAGTAAAAGTAACTATTTACAGCCTTCTTCCCTCTCTGATATGGAAAGTGAGTTTTACAACCCCCTCTCTTTGAGATGGATTCTAGCCTTATGTTTCCTGGATAAGTTGTAAGATTTTTGATCTTTATCTTTGCTGAAAAGGCTATCTTGTAAGACAGTATATATATGCCCACATTATGCTGAATAAACGCCTTTACGCCATCAGAGTCTTGGTCCCCATGTCTCTCTTCATTTCTCTCTTTCTCTCCTTTCTCTCTTCCTTTATTTTCTTATCGTGTACTCTGTACCCCCAAGCCCCGGCCCATTAAAAGGCCATAATAGCCCACCAGGCTCCCCCATCCCTGGGATTCTCCAGGCAAGAACGCTAGAGTGGGTTGCCATTTCCTTCTCCAGTGCATGAACGTGAAAAGTGAAAGTGAAGTCGCTCAGTCATATCCGACTCTTCGGTAAAGCTTACCAGGCTTCTCCATCCATGGGGTTTTCCAGGCAAGCGTACTGGAGTGGGTTGCCATTGCCTTCTCCAAGTACGTAACTTAAGATGTATTAATTAACTAATTAAAATAACATGCTCAGCCTGGCATCTCCCATAGTTTTTCACTTCCTGTAGACCCAAAGTTAGAAATTCAAGGCAAAACAGAGAAAAGAATTTAAAATAGATTTTAGAATGGTCTTAATATTCTAACTGCTCATTGAATTTTATATATATATCTCTATCTATCAATGTATCTATATCTTCTGTATAGTACTAAAAAGGTTATATTTCAAGTCATTGAAAGCAGTCTTTTGGCACATTAAATTATGAGCTGAGTACTGCATAAATAAAAAGAGAAAAGGAAAATGAGAGAGGATGTTATGGAAAGCAGATAATGAGAAAAGCTAAGCTCAACGTAACACATAACCTGTATGTTTCTTATCTCTTGTATTGGAGAATTGAGCTTGTCAAATATCTCAATTCTCATTTTGATTTTTTAAAATGGGATTTGACTTTTTTAATCAAATATTTGACTATTTAGTCAAATAGTGAGTTTTTTCCAAGATTTAGGCAGACTTTTTTTTCCAGTTTGGTTTTCCTACAAATTCTGAAAGTTGATTTTTATAATGCTCAAGAGAGAAATTTCCTTATTTAGCAAAGTCCTTTGCTTCCAGCATTAGTAAGAACAATATTTTATGAAATCTCTTCAAGGATCTATTCTGCCCAGGAATGGAAGTTTCCTTGGTCTAAAAGAAATTAAGTCCATCTTAAGTATGAACAAGAATAGAATATGTGTGAAACAGTAAATGTTATTTGATTCATAATATTTTAGGGTAGGTTTTGAGTAATGATGTAGCATTATTTGTGCGAGGAGTACAGTGACCCTGGAAGTAATATCTGATGGGCAGACCTACCTCGATGTCAAGCCTTGGGTCTTATTCAGCATTTAATACCCAGTTCCTTGTATGGAACTTGACATACTGTAGCAGCTCAGTGGATATTTGTTGACCTAATGCTCTGCCTGCCATGCATCAAGATTATCTAGGACGGGTATTTCATCTTCTATTTCATTTGTATTTCCCATCATGTCCTATAGATTACAGGGATCCTGTAAATAGTATGGGCTCAAAGAATCTGACTAATGAGAGGACTAATCATTTCTAACTAGAAGAGCTGGTTATAGTCAATGGATAATCTACAGCCATTATAAGCAGAATTTTGGTCAAATTTTGAATAACTGGGAGCATTCTTGTGGTTTAATGCTAATTTAAATAAAAAGCAATACATTTGTGTTATGGTTTTTCTCACCCATTTTTCTTAAACATTTTCTACTCTTATTATCCATAAATATTTTTAAAAATCATAATAATTATCTAGGTAAAATAAATTGTGTGAGGGAGAAAAGTTGCCCATCATCTTTTCCAGTTGTTTGAATTTAGCTTAGCAGTGAGGCAAAACATACTCTTCCCAATGATATACTCTTCCAAATGTGTAACTTTGAGGACTAATTAGCTTTGGTCATATCCTGATAGTAGTTCTCGCCTGCTTTATATGTAAGAGGTTAGACTGATGATGTCATATACTTCATGCTTATTTTTTAAGGTATCTAAGCTTCTTCTCCCCTAAAATGTTTTTCATTTTCTGGAGTTTTCTTTCGTTTCACAGGATGTTTTAGTTTTATGAAACCTCAGGTATCACTTGGCTTAAATTCTTCATAATGTAGATGAGGAAATTAAAATACAGAGTAATAAAGGGGAAATAGAGAATTATCATCTATTGTAAATTAAATATGTGCTGGGTATTATTCCCTGCCCTATGCATATATTATCTATTTTAGAATTTCAAGTTAACCTTCATTTGTAAATGGACATCTAGTTAATCTTTTGCTCCCCTCAGCCAAGAGGAAGCTACTTTAAAATTTAAGGTCATACATTATTTGGGAAATTATTTTAATCACCAGAGGGATTAATATACTTGTTTTTCAGAAATCACATAAAAATTAATGATGTTTAAAGGTCAATTAAGAGCATATTTTGATTGATATAGTATTCTTTTCCCAGTTTTCTTGATCTACACTGGGCAGCTCTAACATCCCTTTTACTCATAAAACTCAATGGCATTTTAAAGTTACCACGCAGAAAGTGATTGCCTAGCATAATTTATTCTCTCCTTCAACAGTAACAGAACTCTTACTTAATTCCAGGTAGAAACACATGCAATTGAAAGATTACATTTCCCAGCCTCTTTCGTGTCTAAGGATGAATAAGTGAAGTGAAGTCGCTCAATCATGTCTGACTCGTCGCGACCCCATGGACTGTAGCCCACCAGGCTCCTCTGTCCATGGGATGTTCCAGGCAAGAATACTGGAGTGGGCTGCCATTTGAATACTGAGGTTTTAACAGACAATGTTGCATGAGAAAGCACTTTTATCAGAAAGCACTTTTCCCCTTGCAGTTTCTAGTCCTATCCTGTCTGGATCATTCATCTGATGACTAGAACTCCAGAAGACAGAGAGAGCATGGTTTTCTGGTGAGCTGCCATACAGGTCTTAACTGCCCATTACTGAACTTCTAGAACAGAGAGTAAATTTATACATGTTTAAATCACCGTTGTCAGATTTCTATGACCAGTCACAATTCCCACTGATACACAGCTTATGAGAGATTTGGAAAAGCTCATTAGTATTTCTAAACTGTGCTCCCTCATTTTGTTGTTTCTTGGTATTGTTTAGGGGTTACCTGGGAAGGTTTGGAAAGCAGGAAGGCATGATTCTCAACTTCTCTGTGTCTGTCCGTGAAAACATCTGTAATCTCATCTGTTTTATTATTTATTCATCCATGTGACATTTCATTTGTATTGGGATCCCATAGAGTAAATTAATTTGAAAACTGCTGAGTTCAAAGTTCTTATTATATAATTGCTCAAACAATCACCATGTTTCAGACCTTCTTCTAAGTGGTTATAGTCTAGTCTAGTGTTAGTTGCTCAGTCGTGTCTGACTCTTTGTGATACCAGGAACTATAGCCCACCAGGTTCCTTTGTCCATGGGATTCTTCAGGCAGGAATACTGGAGTGGGCTGCCATTTCCTTCTCCAGGGGATCTTTCAGACCCAGGGATTGAACTCAGGTCTCCTGCACTGTGGGCAGATTCTTAACCATCTGAGCCACCATATAATAAATCATTTGACTCTCTTAGTAACCCTGTGAAGTTAATGCTGTTAATATTGCCATCTTGCACACAAGGAAATTAAGGCACAAAAATAGTAGCTTGTGCAAGATTACAAATCTTGTGTGTGGCGTAGCTGAGATTTACACTTGCTCTCCAATACAAACTTTGAATCACTGTCCTGTCTCTGCACATGATTCCTAAATTAATCCTTCTGGAATGTAAGCGATTTCCTCAAATTCAAATAGCAGATTTGTGGGAGAGCTGAAGAAGCTCTCAGGTCACTTAACTTTAATGTTCTTTCCAGAATACCAAGCAGGATTCTCCTTCTCTTCTTAACAGTTTTTTTCCACATGACACAATAAATTATAAGTCACTTTTCTAATTGCTGCAGTTGCAAATGAATGACACCCATCACAGATAAATTCAACTTTCAGCTTCCAGCTTCTTTGTAAAAACTAGTTCTCCTAAATAGCGTAGCAGTGACACAGGACTTGGCTGAGATCTTGTCTACCCCCTAGCTTTCTTTTAAACGTTAACATCATCGCTCTCCATATACTTCGAACCTTCTGTTAACCCCAGACCTTGCACTCCCAGACCCGGAGTGCAAATTGTCTAGTCTCAAACAGCTGGTAAAATCTGTCTTAATACCTTGCTGCATTATTCCTGCTTAAGTAAGCATCAACTAAATATGGCTCCACTGCTACTATTTCTTCTGCTGATACATTTAAAAAAATTGTATAAGGAAACAAAACCCACCAATGCCTAACATTAAGCAGCATATTTTCTATAAGAATTTAGAATTAATTCTATTAGAAATCATAGCTGTATACAAGAAAAGAATTTGATTATGCTTCTTTTAATTTTAACCCACATAATTTTATGTACTCAATAAAAGTAATCATATTTTCTTGATTCAGTGATTAAGATCTCTCATAGGCCTTTCATTCCACTAAATGTTGAGTGTAATTTTCTTACAACATAAAAATTTTCAAAATAAAGGAAAAAATGTGCTTTAGAATAGTATAGATGTCAGCTCTTGGCTATTTTAAGTTATGTCAGTTTTCAAAAACACTTCACTTTACAATTTGCCTACAGTTATTAGTATTATTTAATTTCATGGCTGCAATCACCATGCAGTGATTTTGGAGCCCAAAAACATAAAGTCTACCACTGTTTCCACTGTTTCCCCATCTATTTCCCATGAAGTGATGGGACCAGATGCCATGATCTTAGTTTTCTGAATGTTGAGCCTTAAGCCAACTCTTTCATTTTCATCAAGAGGCTTTTTAGTTCCTCTTCACTTTCTGCCATAAGGGTGGTGTCGTCTGCATATCTGAGTTTATTGATATTTCTCCCAGCAATCTTGATTCCAGCTTGTGCTTCCTCCAGCCCATTGTTTCTCATGATGTACTCTGCATATACATCAAATAAGCAGGGTGACAATATACAGCCTTGATGGATTTCTTTTTCTATTTGGAACCAGTCTGTTGCTCCATGTCCAGTTCTAACTGTTGCTTCCTGACCTGCATACAGGTTTCTCAAGAGACAGGTCAGTTGGTCTGGTTTGTTGGTCATCTCTTTCAGAATTTTCCACAGTTTATTGTGATCCGCACAGTCAAAGGCTTTGGCATAGTCAATAAAGCAGAAGTAGATGTTTTTCTGGAACTTTCTTGCTTTCTTGATAACCCAGCAGATGTTGGCAATTTGATCTCTGGTTCCTCTGCCTTTTCTAAAACCAGCTTTAACATCTGGAAGTTCACGGATCACGTATTGCTGAAGCCTGGCTTGGAGAATTTTGAGTATTACTTTACTAGCATGTGAGATGAGTGCAATTGTGTGGTAGTTTGAGCAGTCTTTGGCATTGCCTTTCTTTGGAGTTGGAATGAAAACTGACCTTTTCTAGTTCTGTGGCCATTGCTGAGTTTTCCAAATTTGCTGGCATATTGAGTGCAGCACTTTCACAGCATCATCTTTCAGGATTTGAAATAGCTATGGCCAACCTAGATAGCATATTGAAAAGCAGAGACATTACTTTGCCAACAAAGGTCCGTCTAGTCAAGGCTATGGTTTTTCCAGTGGTCTTGTATGGATGTGAGAGTTGGACAGTGAAAAAGCCTGAGCACCGAAGAATTGATCCTTTTGAACTGTGGTGTTGGAGAAGACTCTTGAGAATCCCTTGGGCTGCAAGGAGATCCAACCAGTCCATCCTAAAGGTCAGTCCTGGGTGTTATTGGAACGACTGATGTTGAAGCTGAAACTCCAATACTTTGGCCACTTCATGTGAAGAGTTGACTCACTGGAAAAGACCTTGATGCTGGGAAGGATTGAGGGCAGGAGGAGAAGGAGACAACAGAGGATCAGATGGCTGGATGGCATCACCGACTTGATGGACATGGGTTTGGGTAGTCTCTGGGAGTTGGTGATGGACAGGGAGGCCTGGTGTGCTGCGATTCATGGAGTCCCAAAGAGTCGAACACGACTGAGTGACTGAACTGACTGACTGACTAGTGTTATTATTCATAATTGAAAGGTGGAACAAGTTCAAAGAATGGAATTAGTAATCACCCATTCTAAGTAGACCCCAGAACTGCTAACTTAGGACCTCTATGGGTGGGCCCAGAGACTGCCTGGTGGCTCAGAGGTTAAAGAATCTGCCCGCAATGTGTGAGACACGGGTTTGATCCCTAGGTCAGGAAGATTCCCTGGAGAAGGAAATGGCAACCCACTCTTGTACTCTTGCCTGGAAAATTCCATGGACTGAGGATCCTGGTAGGCTACAGTCCATGGGGTCTCAAAGAGTCGGACACGAGTGAGCTACTTCACTTTCTTGTAATTCTAATGCACAGTTAGATTTGAAACCCAGTTTTAGAGGAAAAACTGCCTTAGTCATGTGAAATATTAACTAGTCTAAGATAGGTAAGATTATTTTAAAATTATGCTTTAAATTCAGAAATTCATGTTTCATAAATTTCAATGATATGGAAAACTTATAAATATAAATAACTAGAAGTACATACAACAATAACATGAGTGTGTCATCTCTTTTCCAATGAGTCCTTCATTTTAAGACTTAGAAATGTATCTTTGAAGTCTTTACAATAGGAAAGAGTAGTTGAGAAGGAAAGGCAATAGAAAAGATGGAATATAAAAAGGGATGATGAGGAAGGGGAAATTTGGAAACCGGTTTTCTTTATGTATCAATTCAATAATTTTTTTTCTTAATGACAAGAGACTGTATTTTTCCTGTGAAAAGGGTATATGTTGCTGTTGCTGTTTACTTGCTAAGTCATGTCTGACTTTGTGAAACCCCACTGACTGCAGCCTACCAGGCTTCTCTCTCCATGGATTTTCCCAGATGAAAATACTGGAATGGGTTGCCATTTCCTTCTTCATAAGGGTATATACAAGGTAAAAAAAGATGAACTATGTAACCATTGTTAATATTTTGTAAGTATCTTTCTACTAAATATATCAACAAAAATAAATTTGGGATCATACTAATTATGATCATACTAAGCTATGATATACTTTCATTTTTCCATTTAGCATTATTGAGATCAATTTTTCAAGTCATTGATCATTGTTCTGTGACTTGATTTTTAATGGCAACATGCTATTCCATTACAATAATGAATATAATAATGAACATTAATTAATGATAAAAATGCCATTTTTAGCATAAAAGAGCCTCTTGATGAAAGCGAAAGGGGAGAGTGAAAAAGCTGGCTTAAAACTCAACACTCAGAAAACTAGGAATATGGCATCCAGTTCTATCACTTCATGGCAAATAGATGGGGAAACAGTGAGAGACTTTATTTTCTTGGGCTCCAAGATAGTGACTGCAGCCATGAAATTAAAAGACGCTTGCTCCTTGGAAGAAAAGCTATGACCAACCTAGAAAGCATATTAAAAAGCAGAGACATTACTTTGCCAACAAAGGTCTGTCTAGTCAAAGCTATGGTTTTTCCAGTAGTCATGTGTGGATGTGAGAGTTGGACTATAAAGAAAGCTGAGCACTGAAGAATTGATGCTTTTGAACTGCGATGTTGGAGAAAACTCTTGAGAGTCCCTTGGACTGCAAGGAAATCCAAACTGTCAATCCTAAAGGATATCAGTCCTAAATATTTATTGGAAGGACTGATGCTGAAGGTGAAACTTCAATACTTTGGCCACCTGATGTGAAGAACTGATTCATTGGAAAAGACCCTGATGCTGGAAAAGATTGAGGGCAGGAGGAGAAGGGGACGACAGAGGATGAGATGGTTGGATGGCATCACTGACTCAATGGACACGAGTTTGAGCGAGCTCCAGGAGTTGGTGATGGACAGGGAAACCTAGCCTGCTGCAGTCCATGGGGTCACAAAGAGTCAGACATGACTGAGTGACTGAACTGAACTGAAAAATGCCATTTACCATATACGCTCACTGAACTTTTAAATAAACAAATTTCACAAACTGATAAATAACAAGAGTGCCTTACTATTTAATTTGCACTTTTTTGATTGCTATTGAAGATGCATATTTGTCCCTACAGGGTAATGGCCTTGTTTTTCTTTATTTTTTTAACATTTCGTATTTATATTCTTTGCCTGTATGTAAAATAGGCATTCTCATCTTTTTCATAATCATTTCTAAGAAATTTTTAATTGAAGGTGTTAAACCTTTTTTTCATGTTTGATGCAATTATTTTCCTAGTGGTTTATTTTTTACTTTTTAGACATTCTTTTTCCTTATATATAGATTTCATTTTTATGTGGTCATATTTACTATTCTTTATGGCTTCTGCTTTTGCTTCTATTCCCTGTCCATGCCAGGATGAAATATATTCACTATATACATTTTAAGTTTTTTTTTGGTTGTTCTATATAATATATACATATATATATTACATTTTAATATATCCAAAATTTATTTTGGAATATAGTTTGAGATATGGCTCTAATCATATTTTGCTCCCAGATAGCTTGCAGTTGACTCAACAGTTTTTAATGAATAATATATATTTTCCCCCACTGATACAATATGAAAACTTGAGAGAAAGTATAAGTCATTAGAAAGCACCTCCAATATGCAATTGCAACTCTTTTTATTTGCTGTCACTCTGTGATGCCACGTTATGGCACCCACATCCCTGTCTCACTGTCCTCTCCTCTGGTGTCTATGGCATCACGCTTATGTCCCTACAACAGACAGCAATGCTGTCTTCAACTCCTTTTCCTTCGTGTATCTTAAATCTGTCAGCTTCTCTCCTGTGTCACCTTCTCAAATAAGCCCACCAATATTTCTTGCCTGGACTGCTATGCATATATTCTCAGTTGTGTCTGACTTTGTGACCCTGTGGACTATAACCCTCCAGGCTCCTCTGCCTATGGAATTTTTCAGGATGAATACTGAAGTGGGCTGCAATTTCCTTCTCCAGGGCATCTTCCTGACTCAGGGATCAAACCTACATCTCTTGTGTCTCCTGCTTTGGCATGCGGCTTCTTTACCACTATGCCAAGTGACTACTATAAAACCTCCCGATTGTCCCTATACCTTTAATTGTCTCTCTCTCTGAATCATTCTCTACATACACTACTGCATATACTTGCACTATATACTTACAAAATTTATACTTTGATTCTACTAGTCACCTTTATAATGTTACTTAAAAAATATTCTTGATCCTCTTGGATTTTTTTTTCTTTCTATTTTCTATTAATGTCCTACTAAGACAGGACTGGAAAAGGTCAGTTTTCATTCCTATCCCAAAGAAAGGCAATGCCAAAGATTGCTCAAACTACTGCACAATTGCACTCATCTCACATGCTAGTAAAGTAATGCTCAAAATTCTCCAAGCCAGGCTTCAGCAATATGTGAACCGCAAACTTCCAGATGTTAAAGCTGGTTTTAGAAAAGGCAGAGGAACCAGAGATCAAATTGCCAACATCCGCTGGGTTATGGAAAAAGCAGGAGAGTTCCACAAAAACATCTACTTCTGCTTTATTGACTATGCCAAAGTCTTTGACTGTGTGGATCACGATAACTGGAAAATTCTTAAAGAGATGGGAATACCAGACCAACTGACCTGTCTTTTGATATACCTGTATGCAGGTCAGGAAGTAACAGTTAGAACTGGACATAGAAAGACAGACAGGTTCCAAATAGGAAAAGGAGTCCTTCAAGGCTGTATATTGTCACCCTGCTTATTTAACATATATGCAGAGTACATCATGAGAAATGCTGGGCTGGAGGAAGCACAAGCTGGAATCAAGATTGCCAGAAGAAATATCAATAACCTCAGATATGCAGATGACACCACCCTTATGGCAGAAAGTGAAGAGGAACTAAACAGCCTCTTGATGAAAGTGAAATAGGAGAGTGAAAAAGTTGGCTTAAAGCTCAACATTCAGAAAACTAAGATCATGGCATCTGGTCCCATCATTTCATGACAAATAGATGGGGAAACAGTGTCAGACTTCATTTTGGGGGTCTCCAAAATCACTGCAGATGGTGATTGCAGCCATGAAATTAAAAGATGCTTACTCCTTGGATGGAAAGTTATGGCCAACCTAGATGCACATTGAAAAGCAGAGACACTACTTTGTCAACAAAGGTCCATCTAGTCAAGGCTATGGTTTTTCCAGTGGTCATGTATGGATGTGAGAGTTGGACCGTAAAGAAAGCTGAGTGCTGAAGAATTGGTGTTTTTGAACTGTGGTGTTGGAGAAGACTCTTGAGAGTCCCTTGGACTGCAAGGAGTTCCAACCAGTTCATCCTAAAGGAGATCAGTCCTGGGTGTTCATTGGAAGGACTGATGTTGAAGCTGAAACTCCAGTACTTTGGCCAGCCCATATGAAGAGTTGAGGCACTTGAAAAGACCCTGATGCTGGGAAGGATTGGGGGCAGGAGAAGAAGGGGGCGACAGAGAATGAGATGGCTGGATGGCATCACCGACTCGATGTCCATGGGTTTTGGTGGACTCCAGGAGTTGGTGATGGACAAGGAAGCCTGGTGTGCTGCAATTCATGGGGTTGCAAAGATTCGGCCGTGACTGAGTGACTGAACTGAACTGAAAAGCATTATCAAGTTAGATGCTTATGTGTGTGTCAAGTCACTTCAGTTCATGTCTGATTCTTTGAGATCTTTTGGACTGTAGTCTGCCAGGCTCCTCTGCCCCTGGGATTCTCCAGGCAAGAATACTGGAGTGGGTTGCATTGTCCTTCTCCAGGGGATCTTCTTGGCCCAGGACTGAATCCTTGTCTCCTGTGGCTTCTGCATTGCCAGCAGATTCTTCATTACTGAGCCACTGGGGAAGCCCCATTGAACTGCTAGTATCATCTTATTCTACTCTCAACTTCATCTCACCTAGAATCTGATATGAAATAAAACTCAGTAGTGATAGGTCTTAGACTTCCAAATATTTACTTCCAGAATGAGAATTATCCCTTTCCAAGTTGACTTTTCTATGGACAGAAATTGAATTACATAGGTCACAAGTACCTGGGGAAGCAGAGAAAGAGTGAAATGGAAGTCTGCAGAAACATCCTAAAATGGCAGACCTCAGAGAGCATCTCCTTCTAGAAGAAAAAGAATACCTTTGAAAAGAAGTTATATCCCTTCATAACATCATCCCAGGAGAGAGTCAGGGAAACCAGCGATTAGAGAAGCCTTGAGAACTAGGTTAGGTTCTTGGATGTAAAAGTAGCATGACATGACTACACAGGAAACATGCAATATTCATATGTTCAAAATGTGATATAGCACTATATATTTCAACTGTATAATAAATATAGTTTTAAAATTAAAGAACCTTTTAATTGTGGTAAAATACACATAGTATCTGCAGTCATAACCATTTTTTAGTGTGCTGTTCAGTTGCTCAGTTGTGTTCAACTCTTTGCAACCCCATGGACTGCAGTACTCCAGCCTTCCCTGTCCTTCACTGTCTTCTGGAGTTTGCCCAAGTTCATTTCCATTGAGTCTGTAGTGGTAGGTATATTTACAGTGCTGCACAAACAATCTTCAGAACTCTTTTCATCTTGCAAAACTGAAGTGCCATACACATTAAAAAACAATTCCAAAAAAATAAAAAGCAAGTCCCCAATTTCCACCCCCCACACACCCAGAGGTGTTATGTTTTAAGGAAACAAAAGAGCCAGCGGAAAGAAACCTAGGCAGTTATCTTGGCCTTTCTCATCTGTTCTAAAAACTTCCTGATAATAACTGACTTGAAAGAATTCAACTTCTTTGGAAATGAATTACTTGAAGGGATAAATCCAGTTTCTGTATGATGAAACTATAAGCAAATAGTATGTAGAAAAATTTTATATACAAAAAAAGGACAGAAAAATATTGCCACAAGGTAGAAGAAAATAACCTAATTATAACTTGAATAAGAAAAAATGTAATGAAGTAATTGCAGCCATAGAAGGCAGACTGAAAAAATAATGCAAGAATTTGGTGGATAATATGGCCAGTCAGTGGGAACCAAGACCAGAAAACAGGAGAAGGGAAAATGGGAAGTGACAGAATTCAGGAAAGGAATAGAAGTAAATGAGATCATTTCAGAAATGGAGACTAAATTACAGGACATAAGAATGAATAGACATTAAAAAAGCATGGCAAGAATGAGATGGATTAATGTAAAAGCAAACAAAATGAGGCAGAAAACAAGAATGATTTTAAAAGATTAGAGGGGAAGTTTATCCTTGGGAAATAGACAAAAGAAATTTAATATAAATATATTTAAAATTCCTGAGGAAGAAAAGCAAAACATGGACCAGAACAAATATTTTAAAACATAAATAAAAAAGTACTTCTGAAATAAGGCAAGATAGCAATTTGTATAAAGAAACACTGGAAGAAAGCACAGGAACTAAGGAGAGTGGTAGTGAATAGGAATAAATGAGAAGAGTGGGGGAAATGGGGAAGGGGTGAGAACAAGATTTCCCTGCTTCTATCTTTTTACATGGTTTTGATTTTGAAACATTTGAATATACATCTATTAAAAATATGATAAAAATTAAAATGCCTGTTACAAAGTTGGTCCCTTAGATCATAAGCCATTTTTATAGGTCTCACCGTTTTTTTCTTTTCAAAATTTTGATGTGCAGAAAGTTCTTTCCAGGCCTGATCTATGAATTGAGTGTGTGGCTTGTCCTTGGCTCCTTTCTTCCTCTACCTGGTTCCTGTTATAATTCACTCACTGATTTACCAAATAGTTATCTTCTGCTGTGTGCCAGTCATCATTCTAGCCATTGGGCTACACCCCCGAAAACGTAATATGGATCTCCCATCCTCATGGAATTTATATTCTTATGCAGAGGAAGGGGAATGAGAATCAAATATCCATCAGTAAAATGTCTATTTTGTTGCTACACTGTGCTGCACTCAGTTGGGTCTGACTCTTTGTGACCCCATGGACTGTAGCCTGCCAGGCTCCTCTGTCCATGGAATTCTCCAGGCAAGAGTACTGGATTGGGTAGCCATCCCCTTCTCCAGGAGATCTTCCCAACCCAGTGGTCAAACCCAGGTCTCCTGCACTGCAGGCAGATTCTTTACCATCTGAACCACCAGAGAAGCCACAAGTGGGTTGCCATTTCCTACTCCAGGGGATCTTACTGATGCAGGAATTGAACTCACGTCTCCTCCATCTCCTGCATTGCAGGCAGGTACTTTACCACTGCATCACTGGGAAGGCTGTATAGTATGTTAGATGATGGTAAATGTTCAGGGAAAAAAGTATAACATGATGGTATAGGGGGTGGGAGAGGTGTGAAGGTGTTGTAATTTCTGACAAGGACTGCAGGAAAGACCTGCTGAGAAGAGATTCCGCCTTTATTTTCACCTCAGGGCCCCTAACCAGATTCTTTGCTATTCTGTAAGTAATTAATTTGAATATTTGAGACAGAAGGAGGAATTCATGGTTTTATTTTGTGAGCTTATTTGAGTGAGAAATTTTAGTTTAAAAATATTTGTAAGCCTTCTGTGATTCTTTCTTTGTTAGAAATGGTGAATTAAAACAAACACACTCTCTAAACAAACCAAACTGTAATTTCTCAAGTCCTTCATTCCATGGACCTTCTTACCCACAGGCAAGAAGGGTGTAGACTAAGTGCATTACCAGGAAAATTATTTTCAGTATTGGTGCCCACAAAGTTAATAAAGGGAAGGATGAAGAGGAGGTTATTATTAATAGAAGAGCTGTGATTCTACTAAAAGCAACTCCCACACCTTGGTTGGAGGCGTCTCTCTTTCTGGTAGGTGAGGGGTATCTGTGTCCAGAAGGTGAATGATCTGCCCTGTGTTCTCCTGTATCCTCCCCCGTCGCCACTCCCTGCCCTGAAGGATTCTTCCACGATTTTACTAATCCCATTAGTATCTGACTTTGTGGAAATTGGGTGGCATTTACAAACTGTACCCACTGCTTTTGCAATTTTGAATCTTAAAAGAAACTGCTTCCATAACTAAATGAGAAGATGAGGGTGGATGAATTAGATATTGCTCAGATTCTATCAAGAGAACCTAAACCTTCTTTGTATCTTTTATTTCAAATTTAATTTTATTCAAAGTGTTTCATTTCTATAATTTAAAAAGTCAAATAGTTCTTCAGGGATTTTAACGAGAAATGAGAGCCCTCTGCTTTATTCTACCATAATCTGATTCTTATATGCTAAGTCACTTCAGTCGTGTCCAGCTGTTTGAGACCTGTTGGACTGTCCTGCCAGGCTCCTTTGTCCATGGGATTGTCCAGGCAAGGATGCTGGAGTAGGTTGCTGTGCCCTCCTCCAGGGGATCTTCCTGGGTCATTGAACCTGAATCTCTTACGTCTCCAGCATTGACAGGTAGATTCTTTACCACCAACGGCTGCTCTGATGCTTATACCCTAGTCAAAATCATTTTCAACATTTTAGCTCTTTATTTTTGTTTTTGCTTCCGCGTTTCTAAATGGTGTGCTCAGATTGCTGTTTTTGACCTTTGAACTTCAAATACTATATGCTGATTACTATTGTGCAAGATAAGTTTTTACCTCCCTTACATCTGCTAGCCACTGCAAACATTTTTATATTGTTATAACATTATTAATCTTATATATAATTGACACATCCATTGTACATTGTTTGGCTTGGTCATAGTTTTAAGTTGATAAGTGATTCATTTTACTTTTGCATTATTTTTGTTCACACACTTGCTATTAATTTATCCCCAGATTCTTACCAGAAATAGGAATCTCTTCACAAAAAGTCCAGACATTATCAGGCAATATATCAGTTCCACTTTCTTATTTATTGAGCTATCACTTCTGGGAGCCTTCTAGCCTCTCAGTTTGGATTTTTGTTCATCGGCTTTGCAGTAGTGTGGTCCAGAGCTACCACTTCATAAACCTCAGTGTGAGGATTTCCTAAGACTTTCATTTGGATCCCATGTTTCTTGGATTTCTTTTCTACTCTGGATTTATTCCCTTGATTTTATGAGGGACATCTTCCAGTAATATAAGTAATCAGTCATTGGAGTAAAATTGTTCAAGACTTTGCATGTCTGAAAATAGCTTTACTTTATTCTCAAACTTGGGTGTAGAATTCTAGACTGGAAATCATTTCCCATCAGACTTGTGAAGACTTTTCTAAGTTAATTCATTGTCTTCTGGCTTTCAGTGTTGTTGTTGAAGTGTCTAGCGTGATTCTTAAAACTTTTTATTTTGAAATGGTTATTCTCACAAGAAGTTGAGAAGATTATTGAGTCCTATGTATCCTTCTCCCAGCTAACCCTAATGTTGAGAGGTTGATCCATTCCAATGGAAACAACATTATAGCTGTAGTAAAATATTAAGTGATGCTATTTTTACTCTCATTCTTTTGCAAATGATATACTGTTTTCTTTCTGAAAATTTTTGGACTTATAGGTGTCACCCTTCAGACATTCTGAAATTTTATGACATGTACCTTGGTACACTTTTTCCTCATTCATTGCTGTGTATTGAGATGTGAAAGTGAAAATGTTAGTTGCTCATTCATGTCTGATTCTTTGAGACCCCATGGACTATAGGCCACCAGGCTTCTTTGTCCATGGAATTCTCCAGGCAAGAGGATTGGAGTGGTTGCCATGCCCTCCTCCAGGGTATCTTCCCAGCCCAGGGATTGAACCCAGGTCTCCCGCATTGCAGGTGGATTATTTTATAGTCTGATTCTTTTACAGTTTGAGCCAGCAAGGAAGCCCAAGAATACTGGAGTTGATAGCCTATTCCTTCTCCAGGGGATCTTTCTGACCCAAGAATCAAACCAGGTCTTCTGCACTGTAGGTGGATTCTTTACCAGCTGAGCTACCAGGGAAGTCCCTGAGCCACCAAGGAAGCCCAATTTTACGATAATATTCAGTTCAGTTGTTCAGTTGTGTTTGACTCTTTGTGACCCCATGGACTGCAGCACACCAGGCTTCCCTGTCCATCACCAACTCCTGGAGCTTGCTCAAACTTATGTCCATCGAGTTGGTAATGCCATCCAACCATCTCGTCCTCTGTCATCCCTTTTGCCTCCTGCCTTCAATCTTTCCCCACATCAGGGTCTGATATGATAATGTACCTCGGTACAATTTTTCTCATTCATTGTGCTCTGTATTAGGTGGGTCTTTTCTACTTGGAAATTTTACATAGTTCCTCATAGTTTTCTCTCTTCCATTTCTATTTTATCTGCTTTCTTTCTCAAATTTTATTGTATATGTCATAGACTTTTTGAAAAATAATCTACTTAAAACTATTTTTCCTTCTACCTTATTTTTATGAAAGCTCTCCTCAAATGTATCTTTCTATTCTTCTATTTAATTTTCATTTATTGTACTTTAACTTTCCATGACAGTTTTTGAACATCATCCTCTTCATTTTTAAGGATACATTAACTTTCTAAAAAGTTTCTCTGAAGATATTGATATTAATATTTCCTTTGAAATATTTACCTGTCTGCCTCGGCTTTGTTTTCCTGGGCCCGTTTTCATATTAAAGCCTGTCTCATGTGCATAGGAGGATGGAGTAGACATACAGGACTTCACCATTTTTTAAAATAGAAATTCTGTCAGATCGGTTGTCATCTTCTTCAACTTTAGAGGCCTCTGAGGCCTCCAGTTCCTGGCTGACCTTAGGGAGTTTTGGGCCTCGTTTCTTGGCTTCTCTTCATAGAGGCACTTTGCTTTTTATCTTTTCTTGACCGAATCACCTGCTCCTTGAGTCCTAAAATTCTGTGGTTTTCTTTGTCCGCTTCCAGTTCTCATTAGTCTCATTCCTTTTGTCCTTACAAGTTCATGCCCTAAACTTTTAAATTACTTCCATTTTGAGAGAAGGTGGAGGTAAATAAGTAAATTTAACTGTGCGATTTATCTGGGCTTTTTTGCCATAATGTTCAATAACTAATTATTATAAGTGCATAGAGAGTATTTTGGTTTTTGTGTATACTTGTTTTATTTCATATCCCCTCATTAAAGTCTCTTTATAAAAATATTTTTAGCAAATTATCTTTGATTTGCTAGATAGGTAATGATTTTTCTCTTATAAATTTGAAAAAAAATATCTTGCTTCATTCACTGGTGCTTGTAAAAGTATTTATATGTAATTTTATCCAATTATTTGTTGTTATCTCACTTCATTTGCACATACTTTAAAATTATTTAAAAATTATTTTAGCTAATTTCTTATACTTTCTCAGTAGGTGATAATTTGACTTCTTCCAGTGTCTAGTCAGCTCTTATTCATATGAAAATGGTCATGCTGCTGTGCTCGGAGCTGGTGGGCTGCCCTGGAGTCGGATAGCTGTTATTCTCTGTGAATTGCTCAAGTGAGAAAACAGATGGGATATAGGGCGGACAGAAAAAGAAAATGCACCGGTCGGAAACTGCTTTGTTCGATATGCATTTTCTTTCTCAGTAAGGAAGTATATTCTCCAGACTTTTAAACAGAAACATGCAGTTTGAAGAACTCGTTTTCTTTTCTTTTGGATGTTGTGCCAGTGAGTTTCCATGACATGTAGGATTCAGGGTTGGACTGGGAAACATACAGGCAGGGAAGAGAGTACAATTGTAGACTAGCATTTCTAAAGAGGCTTTGGGACATCCTGCATATTATAGAAGGCATAGGAGAGCCGCGAACATGGGGTACATTCTTTTATTTAGTGGCACTTCCACCCACACAGAGCAGGATACTTCAACCACTCTAATACTCATATTCTGTAAGTGCCAGAGTACCTTCTGTTTTGAGCATGCAGTGTGATCAACAGTATTTTAAATTAGGATGCTGTGCTCTATGACCAAAAGGAATGTGTCTGTGCAGTCTCTTCCAGCCTTCCACAAAACTGAAGAAAATGTGGGGAAAGAAAACGTGACAGTTCCTTATAGTGCTGAAAAGTACGAATAACTTGAAGATGGAAACTCTGAAAATCTTTCCTTCCTATAAGGCAGGAAGAACCAAAATTTAAAAACCCCAATCTGGCTTGACGTCATAGCACACTTAGATTTTGCCTTGCTACTTTAAAAAAAGCAGAAAGATAACTTTCCCACTGTGTCGATGGACTGAGAAATTCTAGGTCTGAGCCAACTAAAAGAAAGTATTATTCTTCCTCTGTTCTGCTGCTTTGATCTGTACAGTGTAAATACTTTCTTGCCCCTACCTTTTGGTTTTTTCCATCTCCTTTTTTCACCACGAACACTGACACCACCACCACAGAGATAGTGACTTTCAGAAAACGATCAGGTAAGAAATAGTCAGAGACTTATGGTAGCAGGTTATGTTCCCAGCAAAATCAATGAAAATAAATCTATACTTACATTCACCTTGGGAAACATTTAAACAACAAAGATAAGGAAAAACTACCATAAAACATCTGACAAAATAAAACAAAACCAAAAAAGTTACCTACAGAAGAATAATACTGAAGTCAGTTTCTTGTCTTCCAACAAAAGGTGCTCAACAGTTGTGGCAGAGAATTTACTACTCAACAAATATCTGTGCTCTTCTGCGTGTCTCCTGGCCCACTTGTAGTTAGGCAGAGGAATGCATTTGGGCTCCCAGTGGACATGACAGATGTCACTTCTGTGTTGACAATTTTACAAGCTTGATTTCATCTGCCCAATCACCCAGTAGGCCTGCAGGCCTTCTCCGTCCTTATCTTCTCAGATCCCGAATGCTGAGTTGGAATTAAACATTTCTGGCCACTGAAAAATCTCAACATTGCCTCCCTAGGTGTGAAATGAGAGCTATTATGATAGGAATGCAGGACAAGAGAAAGCCCCGGAGCTGCCCCTTTCCTCCAAAACAGTAAAACATGATCACAGCCCTTGGTACAATTTTTTATGGCTTCTTCACAAGTCATACTAGATAGAAAGATTGTGAGAGCAGAAGCTTCAAGGCCTCTTGAAGCCAACATTTGGAAGTCTCACAGTATCACTTGATTGCATTCTAACGGTCAACGCAAGTTACAAGCCCAGTTCAGAACCGAGGGTAGAGAAATAGAGGTTCTTTCACACAAAAGCAGCAGTAAAGTCCTTTTACCTAGATGTGTCATACAGGGATGTGAGAAATTATTGCATCCATGTTTGCAAGAAACCTACCACCTTGTAGGAATTAGCCAGATAATGTGAAGTATTTCATTTTCATCTGACATGAAGGGCGCCTTCCCTTGTTCACCTCAAGCTTACGTCATTTCAACTCCCTTTGCTCATATAGCCTACTGGGAACTAGATTGCTGGGGGAGGCTGTCTCACACACCCAGGCTTTCGACTCCCCTCCCCAACTCATCCAAAAGTGGGCTCTCAGCTTGCAATACTTCCCTACCGAGACGTAAGTAGTCTACATATCCTGTGTCAGGCTTTTCACCTTGTGTAAGAATATCTTTCCTGTTTCAGGCTCAAAGAATGTTCTTTTGTCTTTTCTTGAGGTCTTTGCTTCATGGGGAACCTGGTCAACCCCAGGTCAACCCCTGGTCAACTGTCATGTCTGTCCTCTACCAGAAGGGCACAGGGATCTTTCTACGATGGCACAAATTGCCCTGCGTTAGCCACAGGGAATGACTTGTGTGCACTGCAGAGGCTGATACTGCTCTGTTGTCTGCAAGTAAAGCATTGTTTCACTCAGTGCTTGACTGTACTGTGTTCTTCTTGGTGATTTTGATGCCAAGAGGCAATGGGCAGAGTCCTTTTCTGGAATTGGTAACCAGTGCATGGTAACCTACTCCTACTAACCATTTCAACATTCAGAGCATCATGCCGTCGGGGCACTAAATTGATGGCATTGTGAATATCAGAGTGCTGAGAAGTAACTGTAGCCAACACTTCGTGTGTTCAGTTGTGTCCAACTCTTTGTGACCCCATGAACTGTAGCCAGCCAGCCTCCTCTATCCATGGGATTCTCCAAGCAAGAATACTGGGGTGAGTTACCATTTCCTCCTCCAGGGGATCTTCCTGAACCAGGGATTGAACCTGAGTCTCCTGCATATCCTGCATCACAGGCACATTCTTTATCACTGAGGAAGCCCCTAGATACTTTGTCAGAGTTCTCAGTGTGCTTAGTCACTCAGTTGTGTCTGACTCTTTGCAATTCTTTGTTCTGTAGCCTGCCAGACTCCTCTGTCTAGATAATTCAGTATCCAGTAATTCCATGTCTGATAGTCAGTGGACGCATAGAACAGCCCAGTAAAGGTGGGAACACTATGGACTCAGACACATCAGGAATTAAGACTTATATTATCCACTGTTAAACTTACCGGCCATCTGAGGCACTGTTGGGAGCAAGAGACACAAAATAAGAAAAGGAAGGAAAAACTTAAGATTATAGCCTTGAAACTAGGTACAAACTCTAGAATTATAGCAACTGTATGTAACCTTAAGATATGCTTAACTCAACAACTGTCTTCCCTTCTCTGACCACTATTATCTTGTATGAGATGTGATGTTAGCACTTAAATTTATTTAAATTGTCATCTGTAAGGCCCCTATATAGATCCAAGTGGTTAAGAACTGGTTATGTTGGAGATCCTAAACTTGAATTTGATTCAGTGATGAATGGTTCTTAGTGCCTCCCTTTTTTAGGGAGAGGAGGGTGATATTATCTATATTTATACAATGGGTAGGCATTGATATTAGGTGGAAACATGTAGTTATTGAGTATGACTAGATGATGAGAGTAGGCCTCCCCAGGTGGTGCTAGTGGTAAAGAACCCATCTGCCAATGCAGGATACATAGAAGACATGGGTTCAATCCCTGGGTCGGGAAGATCCCCTGGAAAAGGGCATGGCAACCCACCCCAGCAATCTTGCCTGGAGAACCCCATGGACAGAGGAGCTTGGCAGACTACCGTCCATGAGGTCACAAAGAGTCAGACACGACTGAAGCGACTTGTACTTAAATGTGTACAGATGATGAGAGTAGATGCTGAGTAACAGGAGGAGGTGGACAGTGGATGCCTTGTGCCTCACAGCCCTTCAATCCAATCCTTGCCCTCTCTTTACTCTCCCAGATATCATGGGTCTAACTCTTGTCAATACCCCCTTGTTGGTGGGTTTTAGCCTGAGATTTAGCCAGAAGTAGGTGCCATGTTATGCTGTGCTTGTTGCTCAGTTGTGTCTGACCCTTTGAGACCCCATGACTCTAGCTTGCCGGGCTCCTCTGTCCATGGGGGTTCTCCAGGCAAGAATACCGGAGTGGGTTGCCATACCCTCCTCCAGGGGACCTTCCCAACTCAGGGATTGAAGCCAGGTCTCCCGCATTGCAGGCAGATTCTTTACTGTCTGAGCCACCAGGGAAGCTCAATAATAGGTGCTAGTGGAAGACTAAATGAGTGAAGGAAAGTAGGCTCCTTGGCAGGAGGAGAGCTAGCAGATGATATAGTTCCTTGGCGGCTCCAGCCCTCTCTGGACAGGCCTACCATTGTCACTGCAGGTGACTTAGGCCAGTGTCACTGCCTCTTCTTTTTGTTCCTCTGGCCTAGGGACAGTAGTGGCCCCTTGCTTTTGCTGATCTCTGGATTGCTTCACAGTCTTTTACTTGATTTCTCAACCTGCCCTTAATCTGCAGCCAATTCTCTTAAGACATAGTCTTTTTGATTTCTGTTTTGTAAATAAGTTTATTTGTCCTTTTTTTTTTTTTTTAGTTTTCACATACAAGCAATATCATATGTACAAGCAGTATCATCTATTTGCCATTCCACTTAGAATGGTACTGTCCATTGACAGAGGGATGGGTAAAGAAGATGTGGTACATATATACAATGGAATATTACTTTAAAACAATGAAAATCACCTTACAAAGAGTCAAATAATGCCGTTTGCAGCAACACAGATGGACCTGGATATAGTCATCCTAAGATACTTTCTATGGGTCTTAAGGCAAAGTGGTTTCTACTTTTCTTTGTTATTGTTGAACTCTGACTGATAAACTAAATATATAAAAATCAAAACTCATATTGTTATGAATCTTTTTAAAAAACGAAGGGGACAAAATTATTTTCAAAATAAAAACAAGACATGATATAAAAATATGATATAACAATTACCTGGATTTGAAACACTAGTCTAATGCACATCAAGAAGATGTTAGTGGAAAATTGTTTGGGCACATATGTTCAGACAGAAATTTAGTACATTAGAAGGAAGGAGACAATACACAAATTATGCTGTCTTACTCTTGACTCTGGTTTTAATTGCAATATAAATTTAATGTACCCTTTCATAGCCTTAAGGTTAATAAAGAATGGAAATGGAATACACACCTCATAGAGACAGAACATAGAGGCAAAAGATACAAATTTGTGTACAAGAAAACTGGCAACAAAAATAACATCAAGGCATCATTAAAAACATGTATAAAATATGTCACATATAAGTTTAAGCAAGATGAATTACTTATTTTTAAAGAAATAACTAAGCCAGCATGTGAATGGGAAAAAAGTCTCAATTTGGGTCAAAAGCAAATATACTTCTGGTCACATATATATTTATTAAATACATTCAAATAAAAATAAACCAGAAGATGTAGCAGTGTTATGAGACAAAGATTTTGTATAAAAAGCAGTTTGTAGAAAAATAAACAACCCAATTAAAAAGTGGGCCAAAGAACTTA